>CM069238.1:29022789-29252789 GCA_035582765.1 Acer negundo
GGCCCTAAATTGACAAGTCAGTAAGAAAATATGTCTGATATTGATAATACTCCTCCAGATTTTGAATTTGATCCACCAGAACCAGAAGATGAGGGAGATATGATACATAAGCAGAGCAAATCAGATCTATTCGTCAAACATATGAAGAAAGTTAGGAAAGAAGATGGAAGCTATATAGCAGCTTGCAATTACTGCACCAAAGTATATAAGTGGAGCAAATCCAAAGGATATGACACTTATCGGAAGCATATTTTAACCAAACATCCAGAAGCAGAGACCAGATCGAGGTCACAAACATAAATTCTCAGGTACGCTATTCCTAACCAACAATTATTTCGTTATACTGATGAACAAAATAGAGAAGAATTAGCTAGAATGGTAGCAGTAGAACACTTATCATTCGGTTTTGGTGAAAATGTTGGTTTTATTAATTATTGTCGACGAGTATTAAACCCTGCTGCATGCCATGTTCCTAGAGTCACGCTCACAGCAACACTTGAAAAGATTTATGAAAAAGAAAAAGAAAGTTAGAAAAATATTTTGAAAAATATAACAGTCGTGTTTCTGTATGTGTCGGCATATGGAGTGAACATTGGCGATCACATTCATACTTAAGTGTTACTTGCCATTTTATGGATGATGCATGGAATACCAGAAAAGAATTCTTGCATTTAGAGTTTTCGATGATGCACACACTGCTCGGAATATTTTTAGATTATAATTATTTTTTCAAAGTTAAATTTGAAAACAAATTTTTTACAATTGGTTTTGATAATGCTTCTAACAATACTGCTGCTATTCCATATTTAATTGAATTATGTAAACCTTATTTTGGTGGGACATTTTTTCATTAAAGATGTGCATGTCATTTTTTAAATTTATGTGTTCAAAAAGGATTAGAAACTCTTGACCATTTTATTCAACCTATTAAAAAAGCCATAATGTTTTTACGGAAACATTCTTCTACAATGAAAGCATGGTCAGCATATTGTAAAGAAAATGGCAGACGTGTCGTTAGATTTTCTCGTGATGTTCCAACACGTTGGAATTCTACTTATAAATTGTTTGCTCAAAGTTATGATTATAAGGATTTATTAGTTTCTTTTATTCAATTCCATGTTAATGATATTGACCCTTATAAAACTCTTTGAGATGTTTGATACAACGTTTTCAAATTGCTAAAAGTCTTTTATAATGTTACTAACAATTTATCTGGTATTTATTACCATATAACTCATTTATTTGTTATTGAAAGTCTTAATATTGCTGGTGCATTTGCTTATTATGAATCCAACATAGAAATAGCGGAAGCCGTTAATGCTACGAAGGTAAAATGGTTAGATTATTATAAGGAGTTTCCAAATATTTATTTGATTGCCAAGGTTTTTTATCCACTTTGTAAATTAAAAAATTTGTCTTATTATCTAAATGCTTATTATGGCCATAAAGGTTTAAAAATTGAATATGATGTTCAAGCATGTTATGGTAGAGTTAAGAAATTATTGTATGAATTATATAATGAATATGTTACAGATTATGGATCCCCACTGAACTTAGATATTACACAAACACAAACCGCATCTCAGCCCCTATAATCCTCCAAATTTATGAATTTAGGGTATAGTCTATTATAAAAAAAAAAAAAAAAAAGACCTAGATATTCTTATTCATTAGGCTCTGACAAGTATTCTGAATTTGAATCTTATCTAACTACTTCTTTTGAGTTTATAGAAGATACGCTAGGGAAAATTTTTGATATCTTACAATATTGGAAAGAGTACGGAAGGTACTATCTAATCATAGCTATGATAGCCAAAAATATTTTTTCAACACCAGTTTCTACGGTAGCTGTGGAACAAGAGTTCAGCGTCGGGGGAAATATCTTGGATGAAAGACGTTCATGTTTGAGTTCGAAAGCACTACAAATACAGGCTTGTGTAGATGACTGGACGAAGGAGCAATACAGACAACAAGAACTCGAGCAAAAGGAAATGTACGATTTCTTCAAAGATGACAAAACTGCTGAAAGTGGAATAGGGCCAACAGGCTGAACAACAGAATAACATATGTGGATTACTTCGTCACTACAACAATTAGTCCACGACTCCACATCATCACCAAACCTGTAATAAAAGGTATGAGAACTACGTGGCATTTGATTCCTCTAAACCCCCCAAGAGGATACGTAGGCATCTTAATTGTGGTAAAAATTAAGTGCAAGGCTAATAACTTTACATTATTATTATTTTTTTTTAGTTTTATTTTAATTTAATTTTGTAATTATTTATTTATTTATTTTATGTTATTTTCGAATTTTGGGTGACCCAATTCCCAAATACCATATGAATTGTAATTTGTAATTTGTCATTTTTGTTTAGTTTTATTTTAATATAATTTTGTAATTTATCACTTGTTTATTTTATTTTATTTTCAGGTGACCCAACTACCCATAACCCAAGTACCCAACGTCCCAACCCAATGAATTTAATTTAATTTAATTTTATTTTATTTTGTAATTTGTCATTTATATATTATATTTTCTTTACAATTAAAAATTTACAACTTACAACTTACAACTTACAAGTCTAATTTTTTTTTTATTATTATTATTAGAAAAAAAAGGTCATTTTAGAACCGGCAGTTCTTGAACCGGAACCTTCATATTCCGGTTTCGGTTCCGGTTTCGATTTCGGTTCCATCAATTCTTGGAACCGAAACTGTCAGTTCGGAACCGAAACTGTCAGTTCGGAACCGAAACTGTCAATTCGGAATGGAACGGAACGGAACTAAATCGCAACCGTGTCACATCTAGCGGCAGGTGACAAAAACTCGAAGTGTTTCCATGCAAGAGCTTCTGTTATGAAGAAAAAGAATTGTATCTCATACCTGGTTGATGCTGAGGGTCGTGCTTAAGATACAGATGAGGGAATGGCTCGGATGGTTAATGACTTTTTTAGCTCTATTTTTTTGTCCTCAAATCCCTCTCCGCAGGATATCAAGAATGCCACGAAAGGGATCAAGTCAAAAATGAGTAATGACATTGGTTTGGGTTTAAGTTTGGCCTTTACGGTGGAAGAAGTTAGAGTTGCTATCTTTAGTATGCATCCTACTTAGGCTCTCGGACCCGATGGTTTTCAAGCAATCTTCTTCCAGAAGTTTTGGGGCTCTATTGTCGAAGAGGTTTCCATAGTGTGTTTACGGATCCTAAATGGTGAGATGTCTGTTAGAGACTTCAACAACACAAATATGGTTTTGATCCCAAAAAAGAACAAGCCCACGGCTCTTTCCGATATTCATTCAATCTTCTTCTACAATGTTATCTATAAGACAGTTACAAAAACCATTACGACCAGGCTGAAATCTTGTTTGCCAAGTTTGATCTCTTCGTCTCAGTCGGCCTTTGTCCCTAGTCCCTAGTCCCTATTAGGTTGATTTTCGATAATGTTCTGGTTGCGTTCAAATCTCTCCATTCTCTAGCCTATAAAAAGCAAGGGAAAAGAGGTCAAATAACTTTGAAGTTGGATATAAGCAAAGCTTATGACAGATTCGAATGGTCGTTCATCAGGGAGGTTATAGTGAAGATGAATTTCCCCCTAAATGTATTTCGCTAATCATGAATCTTCATCGTCGCTTGCCTTTTTGGTGAATGGTCGAGTTGTTTGCTCAACAAATCCTTTTAGAGGTCAGAGACAAGGATGCCCTATATATATATGTCCTCCTTTGCGTATAGGCCTTCTCTTGCCTGGTCTCTAGTTTTGAAAGAAACTGGAGAGTTTTGGGCATATGTCAGAGGCAGCCTCCTGGTCAGTCATTTGTTGTTTACGGATGACAGTATCCTCTTCTGTAGGGATGCCAAAGAGAGTGGTATTCATATTCACAGAGTTATAGGCATCTATGATCATGGTTCAGGGCAATCGATAAACTTATAAAAGTCAAATATCATCTTTAGTTCGAATGTTGAGGCCTCAATTAGGAAATATATCCAGAGCTTGTTTGACATCGATGATTGTAACACCCAAGACAAGTATCTTGGCCTCCCTACAATGGTGGGCAGGAACAAAAGGGTTATCTTCAACGACATCGTGTAGAAGGTGTGGAAGAAACTGAGGGGGTGTAATGATAGCTATTTCTCATTTGGTGGGAAAGATATGCTCATTAAGGTAGTGGCCCAAGCCATCCCTTTTTATTCGATGAGTATTTTCAAGCTGTCGGTTGGTTTTTGCAATGAACTAAAGACGATGGTTTCAAAATTCTTGTGGGGTTCAAGAGATGGCAAACGCAAGATTAGCTGGGTAAAATGGGAGAATCTCTCTCTCCCTAAAAACTGTGGTGGCCTGGGTTTCATGGACCTCTCCCTCTTCTACCAAGCCCTCATTGCTAAACAAGTTTGGACAATTATCTCCAACCCGACCTCTCTTACTTCAAGAGTGTTACATACCAAATATGTCAAACACACTGACTTTCTCAGTGCTATAATTAAAGTAGGCTATTCTCACATTTGGAGGAGCCTTATGTGGGGAAGGTCATTGCTTGCTAAACGGTTAAGGTGGACAGAAGGAGATGGTTAGAACATTATAGCTTTCAAGGACCGGTGGATTCCGCGGCTTTGCTCTTTTAAACCAGTTACTTTCAACCCTGGTATTGAGGTTAGTGTGGCTAATCTGATGGATAGGTCTATGAGAGGTTGGGATATGGAAAAACTAAGCCACCTCATGCTTCCAGTTACATAAGGAATTGATTCTCTCAATTCCGATGCGCTGGAGTGGTGGTTAAGACTGCCTCAGATGGCACTTTGATTAAAGGGGGGAGTTTTTTATCAAAAGCGGCTACCGATTAGCTCAAAATGAGAGAATTCAAGGCTTTGTTTCAAACCCCTCACAACTATATAAGTGGTGGAACTTAGTGGTCTCTAAGCATGCCACTAAAGGTCAAAATCTTTATCTGGCATGCGTGTTTGAATGTTATTCCTTCTTTGGAAAATCTTGGGCATATGAATGTTATGGCTGCGCCTAGCTGTATTAGGTGTGCTTCTCACATGGAATCCTAGCCATGCTTTGTGTGGGTGTAAAACTGCAAAGAAAATTTGGTATGCTTCTCGTTTTCCCTTTTGTCTAAGTCTCGGAATCTCTCTATAACTAATGCTCTTCAATCTATTGCCTAACAAATTTGTAAAGATGACTTCAGTTTGGTCTGTATGGTGGCTTGGGCTATATGGGAATACCTTAACGCCCTTTTAAATGGCGGAATTGCTAAGGAGCCTAAATTGGTTATCTCATGGGTGACATGGTTGTTTGATGAATTTCAAAATTCTAGGTGTTCATTGTGTCCTCATGCCTCCACTACTATTATTAGAGGCCCCTCTGATTGGATTCCCCCTCCTCATGACATGTTAAAGCTTAGTGCTGGAACTGTTGTGTGTCAAAACTCTAAGTCGATTGGTATTAGGGTGGTGATTTGCAATTAGAGATGATAGATGGAAGGTTTTAGTGGCTCTTTCCAACTAGTTGTGTGGCTCTTTCTCCACCGAGGTGAGCCAGTTCCTCGCCATCCGAGAGGGCATCATGCTTGCTAAATTATATAATCTTCCTATTAGGATTGCTGAGGTTGTTTCCTCTAGTGTTTTTGTTTCTTTAAATTCTCCGGAGTCTAATTTATGAGATGTTAGATTTATCGTTAATGATATTTGGGCTTTGCTCTCGGATATTGGCTCTTGTAAGTGGCAAGTCATTCCCAATTCCGGTAATGCCCTGGCACAAAACTTGGCTACGATCGCCTTCTCCTCTGTGAGGGAGAGTCTTTGGCTGGATCTCAGCCCGTATTGTTTCTCTTTGTTGTAATGTTTCATCTTTCATTAATAAACAAATAAATAAATAACGGAGACGTATCAATATGCCATAGAAAGAGCTAGGGTGGGCTCAAACCTACCCCAGTCCATCTTAAATAATAATAATAAATAAATAAATAAATTTAGAAAATTATAAGAATATAGGGTTAATTGCACTAACTTACTATTACTTTATTGAATCTAGTAAGATTTTAAAAAGATTTCCTAAAATAACACAAACACTCATTTTCGTTAAGTTAATTCATTAACTTTAATGGTGGATCAATCTTGACCCTTGGAAAAACAAATATGCCCCTGACACATTATTCCAAATATAAAAATATTTTTTAATTAAAAAGTGAAAAATCAAATTAAAAAAATAATAATAATTAGTTTGTGAAAACATCCTTAGTTCACGGAAGAGCTTCCTTTGCTAACTACAGAAGGTTGATCTCCTCCGGTTGGAGAAGATCGGCGATGATCTCTTTCAGTAAGAGGAGATTGTTAAAGATCTCTTATTTCATTCAGTGGCGGAGACCCATCAAGGATAGATTATTGTTATTTTTTAAAATTTTGATTTTAAAATATTTATTTAAAAAATATTTTACATTTGGGATGATGCGATAAAGGAATATTTGGTTTTCTAAGGGTCAAGGTTAGACAATCATTAAAGTTAACAGATTGACTTGATAATGAGAGGTTTTTGTGTTAATTTATGACATCTTTTTAAAATATTGTTAGATTCAATAAAGTAAGGATAAGTTAGCCCAATACAAAATACCATACCATTTTTGTGTAGATCAAAGTAGAGTTAATTGGTGCTTGATGTTCCTTTCTCAATTTTTTTTTTTTTTTTTTTTTTTTTTTTCATTTGTAGTTTGATTCACACGCACCACTTGAATAAAGAATAGACTTTTTAATAATAATATATCTCTCATTCTCTAAATTTGGCTTAACCTCTCTCTCTCTCTCATATTGGTTTTCAAACAAGGGGCATGTCTCGAATTCACAATCTGTTAGATGTAGGTGTAATGGGCTTATCATTGAATCAACCTCATCTTGTCCATGTTTATCTAATTTATAGTTTATTAACTTTATATTATAATATTTGGCTCAATCTCTTAATCAATAAAATAATAAATAAGTAAATAACTTATTCTTCAAAAGAGGTTTGTTTTGTGATGCATATAAATTTGAAAATTTTATTTTATTTTCTTTTGTTAATGTATTTATTTAAAATATATTTTTTATCAGGAAATGCTCAATATGTTCCCTTACTATGTGCATCTTTATTTTTCAAATTATCAAAAATTTCTTCATATGTCAATATTTACATAAAATAAAATAAAATTCTAGTCCACTCTAGTGTCGAATACTGGTTACATCCCTGCTTAATTATAGGCTTATCATCGAATCAGTTTCATCTTGTTCGTGTTTATCCAATTTATAGTTTATTAACTTTATATTATCATATTTGGCTCAAATCTCTTATTCAATAAAATAATAAATGAATAATTAAAAAAAAAAAAACTTAGTCTTCAAAAGAGGTATGTTTTGTGATTTATATAAATTTGGAAATTGTATTTTATTTTCTTTTGTTAACATATTTATTTAAAATATATATTTTGCGAGGAAATGCTCACTATATTCTCTTGCTATGTGCATCTTTATTTTTCAATTTATCAAAAATTTCTTCGTACTGTCAATATTTACATTAAAAAAAATAAAATTCTAGTCCACATTAATATCGAATCCTAGTTACATCTCTGCTTAATTATAATTAGTAAACTACACTACAATTATTGGCAATCACACATGCATGCTCATGCAGTCTTGTGGGTTGATGTTTATGATCTGTAGTAGTAGATAAGATATTGAAAATAATTAAATTATTAATCAACTTAGATATTACCTTTCAATCAAGGATTCAATAGAGTTGTTTTCTAGTGTGCCTCTAGAATAATCTGATTCTAATTGGACCCATTGATGTAATTAATCTCAACTAATTGATAAGACTTGTAATTAAGTTTTTAATTTATTAATATTATAATAAAATAATTTAATGGTAAATGAAGCTCAATCAATCAAGTAATTTTCGAGGTTGGAGTAGCCAAATGACATAGGTTGTATATCAAAATAATAATAACGTGTCAATTGTTTTGGCTTGGAAAAAATATAATAAATGTGGGTAGGGCCTTTTAAGGAGCCAAAAGTGCTTATATATAAAAAGCAAAGGAATTTTGATCACGAAAAATCAGCTTTTTGAAAGCATTTCTACAGTTCTACGGACCCCTTGCCCCATGCGGAGGACCCTTTGAGGCTGTGACATCATATTCCTTACTCCACAAACACCCTATTTTTATTTATTTATTAAAAAATATATATTAAAAGGTTAATTTTTATGCTTTTACAAAGCTAATTTCACCTGAACTTTCCATTAAAAACACATTTTATATTCCCTAGAATATTCCCCATTTTAACTATTATTTTGGGGAATTAAACAAGATAGAAAAATGTAGACCCATCAAAAGAAAATAAAGTTATACAGAAGCTAGAAAGTGGGGCAGATAAATAATAATAATAATAATATTAGATGAAAAATATGGGTAGAGTCATAGAGATTATGGCCATTTCAAGTGTGTAGGGCAGGTTTATTACATGTTTACAGCAGTGCCATTATATGATCTACTTGCCACTAATATTTGTCACACATTTCCCCCTAAATTGACAGTGCCCTATTGAGTGGCTATGACCCTATCTATTGGGTTCATTGCCAATGATATGTGGCCATGTATATATTTTTTTTTTTCCAAAATTATGAGGTGTGGGGATTCATTTATTTATTGTAAGAAATGGAAGAAAACAATGATAGGGTATTAAAAATTTGTGATGATGATAAAAAGTATGTAAAAAGTTTTAGTGTACTGCTTATACACAATTGACTTCAATGATTTGATCATGAATAATCACACTTCATAGTGTGAATCCCAGTTCAAAAACAACAGGCTGGAAGAAAAAGTTTGGTCTTTCTAATTAGGAGAAAATTTGCAATAAAAATAGTCATCATTTACAGATTAAAAAAAACTCAAAATGGGTCTATGTTTATCTAATTATATCATCTATGGATACTTTTTTTTTCTTTTATTTTTTAGAGTCCAAAGTACAAAATTAAGGTCAGAAATAATGTTTGAAAACAAAGCAAATCACATGGGGGAAAGTTATTGAATATTGAGCTAACAACACACATATATATTAGATTCCTCCAGCCAGAAACTCAAATGCAGCTGCTCAGATCCTATGCTACTACATACTACTGCAATTTCCAGTGTACATCTTCTGGGCTGCCCCATGAATAATTTATCAAAAAAATTATAATAATTTTCTGTCTCTCTTCTAGTCTTCTATTTTGTTGTTTAGTCTTTTTCTTTTCTAAAAGTAAAAGAAAGGTGAAAGGTGGGTGTCTTATCCTTCTCACTCTGACATTTGTCAGTTCTGATATTTCCTTATCACTTCTGTTATCTCTTCAATTGTATATATCTTCTGCAGTTCTGCTCACCTTTTCACATTTTACTTATCTAAACTTCATCTGTTATTTACCACACTTTAAATTTGCTATTGAAAATCGTATGAGAGAGAGAGAGGTTTGATTCAAAGATCCATTTTTTTTTTAATTTTTTAATTACAACAACAACGGTCGGACCTAGCGAAATTAAACTCTACTAGTATCGTTCGAAATACTACTTTCACTATCGAGAAGAGGGTATAAATGAATTACAACTCTTACAACTAGAGAGAGAGTTGCTCCCAATAGAACCGGGAAATGGCACACACACTTGAGATTTAATAGTCAAGACAGGACAAATCTTATATATACATACCAATTCAAGGCTTGAACCTTGTGGTGGAGCATTCCTTGAGAGCAAAGGGCCATTGGTTGATTCAAAGATTGATTTGATGAGTAGTTGTGTAGTACTGCCCACCACCTTGCAAAGATTTTAAGGTGGCGGCAAAGTTTGGTTTGTTTTGGAAATTTCAATGAACATGCATTATCCAAAACAATATACAAAGACTTAGACAACCCATTAATCATGTGCATGTAAGTATGTAATTGGCTTTGCAGATATAGGAAAAGCTTTATAATATATAGTTGAAATTTCAAGTCATATATACAATAATATAACCCCATTTTATAATAATATATCTCCCCAGAAATAGTCGGTAGACATTTCTTGTTATGGGCGTAGATTTCAAACGTTTGATCTCGATATGTTTTAATAGATCTCTAACCCGACAACATGTACGTTAATTGGTAATTGAGGAAGTTAAAAAACTTTATGGGTATATAAGAAAGTAATTTAAGATGATGATCATGTCATTAATTAAGCTTGTAAAGCTAAATAAATCAACTCTTGTTTAGACTATTAATTAACTATTAAGAGAGTAATTAAAGTAGTTAAAAACTTTATAGGTATATATATGAAATTTGAAAAAGATCATGATCACTTCCTTCCCTGGATACACCACCACCTTGTGCAGCCAAAAAGTTGCTTCCATTGCTTTGGATTCTTCTGGTCACATTAAAGATATTGTAAAATGATCGGATCAAACTTTGGATGTTATATGTGATTGTGTTGATTATTATAATAAACTCTCTCTTTTAATTTTTCTTTAAGTGTGTTTAGTTAGCCAACTCTATTTGACTATGAAGATACTCTTGTATTTCATAGAGAAGCAAATCCCATGACACAAAAATTATATACACAATTGGGCATCTGGGGTCATTAGTTCCACTTACTCATTTCCCAAAATCTAAAATAAAAATACTACAATTAATTAATTAATTAATTAATTACTTAATATATCTAAAGCATATATGAATGGTGTCATTTGAATAATGTCACTCTTTCATTGATTGCCACTCTTTTATGTGGGAGCCTAGAATCTTGAAGGGCCCCTCTCCCCCCTTAAAATTAGGGTTTATGGTTTCCCATCTCTTAATTAATATCAATTAATTAATTTAATTAATATTTCCTTGATGAGACTAATCATCTCTCCACCTTCTTGATTGTAATATATATCTCCAGTTGGAATATTAACAAATCAATGGTATTACAATTTGTTATTGGGTTTCTTAAAATATAGGTTTACCAAATGCCAACTTCAAGTTATATATATCATATATGTTTATGGACAACATAAATATTCCAAGAAAAAAAATGAGAACACTAGCAAATTAAAAAAGAAAAAAGAAAAAAGAAGAAGCCCAGTTGATAATGCATACCAAAAATAAAAATAATCATGCTAAAAATGATTGAGTTTTTGTATCTAAAGTGGGAATCCAATTGATACCTTGTGGAATCTATTCCTATCTCTCTCTCTCTCTCTCTTTTCTTCATATGAGTGATGAATCATGCTTAATTTTTGGCTTTCTGTTCTGATAATTTTCCCAGAAAACAAACAAGATATATTCTAATAATCTCATACTACCTAAAAGCACTTTGTAATAGAATAATATTTTCTCTATGATTGTAGGATCTATGATCTATCAAACGGTTAACAAAAGGAGTTGAAGATCTATCAATGACCCACCAACACCCACTAATTAAGTAGGTCCATAATTTTATTTTTTATTTTTTTATTTTTATAAATGTAAATGCTTCAATAAAGATAAAAAGAAGATATCATACATATATGAGTTGGAGTCTGAGTAGCTTATTATGTGCAATCTTCTACATAGTAATAATTTAATTATAATTTTAATTATTATTATGATTTGATTAATTAAGCTAGTCAGTTTCTTAGTTGAGATGTTGACAGAAATTATTAACAATTAACTAGGCAACTACCTCCACCAGCTTTGGAACATTATTGAGTTATCATTTATTTATCAATGTATTTATCAATGCTCTTAACAATTAATTATAATTAGTATTAGTGATGTAGATCTGATAAAGGATTGGTGTCCTAATCGAAAACCCAATTAGGGTTTAATCAAACTTATCTCTATTTGAAGGACAGCACTTAAAATGGATTATGAGCATATATATATATATATATATATATATATATTTTAAGTATTCCAATAAATTATGACACATAATCTATTAAGATCAAACAATAAATATGCAGTTTGAATATCTATTTTCGTAAGTCATAACTGAAGATATATCTACCCATGACATTCGAGAGAAAACTTGTCACACATATTTATAAAATACGTAAGGTGGGAGCTAGTCAAACCCGTTGATAATCAAATTTGAATACCCATCGGTAAGAGATGTACGTAGCTAGTTGAGATAAATACTTTAAAATAATAATAATAATAATAATAAATAATTACAACAATTACAACAATTACTCTAATGGTTTTGAAGAATGACAATTATCGATCTCTTAAACATAACCCATTTAATTGTATTATCATACATGTTGTTTTGAGAGACATGATAGTTTTTTAAAAATTTAAGAAAATTAATTTCATTTGGTGGTTAAAAAATTGAGACGAAGTTGGACATGATAAGATTGATTTAGTGGTATACCTCTAAAACCTTACATCACAAGGTTATAGGTCCTAGTCTCTCTCCCCCGTCTCTCCCCAAACCCCACATTATAATATATTTTTTAATAAAATAGAGACAAAAGTGTTCTAAAAATCTAAAAATTTACAAATCTAAATTAGTGGCTTGATTATTATTATTTTTTTATTGGCAGGATTGGGCATTTGCGCATAAAGTTTTTTTATGGGCTACAATAAGATTCAACAAAAATTCAGGCCCATGTTCTGCATATTCATCATTTTCTAGGCTGGGCCATGAGCGGAATTCGGTTTCGGTTTCCGAACCGAACCGAAGCCCATATACAGACCAAATTAGCTAAAAAAACTTTGGTTTTGGATAGAGCAAAGAAACACCTCTTCAAATGTCTTCAAGCTCCATTTTTCTCACTCACAAGTCACAATAGAGTACACTCTTCATTTCATTTCAATCCCTTTGAAAAAAAAAAAAAAAAAAAACCCCAATTTGATGGAACAATGACTACAAAGTTCCCAAATTTTCAACACAACATATGTTGAACCCTAATTCAGTAACATATAACCTGCATTTCAAAGAATGGCCACCATTGACACTCTGTTTTCACATCGAATTCATCTCCCAAAACCCTACAACTGCACTTCAAAGTCAATTCGTACGAATCCCAAATCATTGAATTTGACTCGAAAATCGATTTCAAAACCCAAATTTCTTCATAGATCATTTACGGTTCTCTGCGAATTATCACAGCCGGGCGAGACTGGCAGGTCCAATGGAGAGGACTTTGTCACTAGGGTTTTGAAGGAAAATCCTAGTCAGGTAGAACCCAAGTACCTGGTAGGCCAAAAGTTGTATACTTTGAAAGAAAAACAGAATATTGGTCGAACAAATGATATGGGTGTTTTGCAAATTTTAGCTGAAAAGCTGAAATTGAGAGGAGAATCAAAGGAAGTGAGTGGAAATCGGAACGAGAGTGGAAATGTGTATTTGAAGGATATTTTGAGGGAATATAAAGGGAAGCTTTATGTGCCTGAGCAAGTTTTCGGGGATGAGTTATCCGAAGAGGAGGAGTTTGATAAAACTGTGAAGGAGTTACCAGAAATGAGTGTTGAGGATTTTAGGAAGTACATGAAAAATGACAAAGTCAAGTTGTTGACTTCGAAGGAGGCGGTCAATGGAGTGGCTGTTATGAATGGTTATAGGGATTTTGTTGTTGATTTGAAAGAGATTCCAGGCGATAAGAGCTTGCAAAGAACCAAATGGTGAGTACGAATTTGAATGAATGAATGATGTTCTTTTTTAGAGTAATGGAGTTTGTGGTGTTTTGATATTTTTCATGGTTTGTGTGTTATTTGTAGGGCTATGAGGCTGAATGAGTATGAAGCTCAAGCGCTTGTGGAGGAGTATACAGGTCCACAATGTGAAATAGAGAGGCACATGACGGTGATCATTTGCTAACTCTACTTGAATTTATTGCTTAAACTCATACTCTGCTTCTGGTTATGAATGAATAGGAGAGATGGAACTTGAAAGTTTCTTTTGTTACTAAGAATTCTATAGTTAGGTCATACTTTCAAATTGTCATTCAAATTCACATTCTTGTGCTGTAATCTGGAAAATTTTTTGGTCAATCACTTTTGTAGCATTAAGGCAGTGATATATTTTTTTTAAGTCTGGTTGTTAACATTGGCATATATTGAAACATGTGAAGAGTTGGTAGATCTGTTTGGATTCATGACCTTGTCTGGTTGTATCTTGTGCTGCAGTCTTTGGTGGGAAAATTGCCAGAGTACCCTCATCCAGTTGCTTCTTCCATATCCAGTAGAATGATGGTGGAGCTCGGAATGGTGACAGCTTTCATGGCTGCAGCAGCAGCTGTTGTTGGAGGTTTCCTAGCGTCAGCAGTCTTTGCTGTGACTAGTTTCATCTATGCGACAACTGTATATGTTGTATGGCCTATAGCCAAACCATTTTTCAAGCTATTCCTTGGCATCACCTTTGGTATCTTAGAGAGGGTTTGGGATAATGTTGTTGATATTTTTGGAGAAGGAGGAATAGTTTCATCTAAGTTTTATGAATTTTACACTTTTGGCGGTATATCTTCCAGCATTGAAGTGCTAAAACCAATCATGTTTGTGCTTTTGACCATGGCTCTCCTTATCCGGTTTACGCTGTCAAGAAGACCTAAGAACTTCAGGAAATGGGTAATTGTTCCTTTGTTTCTGAGATTTTCAATTGAGTGTCAGTTTATGCCTTGCATTAAGAATTTTAGTGAATTCATCGTATATGCTTCAGAACTCAGAAGGCTTATGCATGATATTGTTTTTACATTTTGTAGGACCTATGGCAAGGGATTGATTTTTCACGGTCTAAAGCTGAAGCACGTGTTGATGTCAGTTTCTTATGAGACTCATTTTCCCATTTCGTTATGTTATATAGTCTAAACTTCTTTTACTATTTTGCAATGTTGTTCTCTCAGGGTTCAACAGGAGTTAAGTTTAATGATGTGGCAGGAATTGATGAGGCAGTAGAGGAACTTCTGGAGGTACCATTACTGAACTTCTCTCTGAAACAATTGTTTGAATTGTATGCTTTGTAATTTAATTATTTGCATGTAATAATTTTTTTTTCCCTTTGCATATCTCTTTCTATCTATTTAGAATGGTTTTGAGAAGACAGCCGATCCTCCTGAAAAGATAATTGAACAAAAAGATTTCATTTATTACTTTCTAACATGGAAGTTAATGAAATTTCGTCATTATGATCAAGTGCGCTTCTAGTTTAAAAAGTTCGATGTTTTTGGATGTTTTTGCAAGTATTGAACGTGTCTGGTTATAGTTTAGTTTTCACATTTTTTTCTTTCCAAAAAGATTGAAAGTCTAATAATTCTCATCAAGTAATTTTTTATTCTATCTATCCATCGATTGATCCTATAGGCCCTAGACATAAACCTCTTTTTTTTTTTGGTCAATTCCCTGTCACATATTCTTCCTATTGTTTATTTTCGTAATTAACAAATTCCTGGCTGTAAATTTGTACAAGTCCTTTAATTCTAATATCATCTTGCTATCTGTTTGTGGAGAATTTATTCTTCTGCCAATTTGAACTGTAGTTCTAATCTAATCTTAGTTTTGAAAACATACTTATAAATTTCTTTAATGTTATCCTGATTAGTTGGTGAAGTACTTGAAGAATCCAGACCTTTTTGATAAAATGGGGATAAAGCCCCCGCATGGGGTTCTATTGGAGGGTCCTCCTGGTTGTGGCAAGGTTAGTTATATTTGGTAGCCAATTTACAAATAGTATGGATGAAGATTTTTTTTTTTTTACGAATATTGAAGTTTACTCATGCTTTTTCTCAGACCTTAGTTGCTAAGGCCATTGCCGGTGAAGCTGGTGTCCCGTTTTATCAAATGGCTGGATCTGAGTTTGTTGAAGTCTTAGTCGGTGTTGGATCTGCTCGTATCAGGGATCTGTTTAAGAGAGCCAAGGTGATTAACTGCCCATTTGTGAAAATGCTTGCTATGACTTCTTATTGATTGTGTTTGTGTCCTTGTTTTATTTAATGCTTATGTAAGTTAACTATTCTTTTTGTCTCTCTCTCTCTCTCTCTCTAGCTTATATAAGTTTTTTGGCATATGCTATGGATGATTAGGTTTACTCATATCTTTCTCAGCAATGCATATGTTAGAGATAGTAGTTATCCTTTTTACTCATTTGGAGCTGTCATGAAGATGATCATTCAAGGTTTTGGTGATAAGACTTTGTCTTCCTAGTGACAATATGTGAATTTTGTAATTAATCAAGAGGAATAGTTAGAAGAGGAAAGATCATAACGGGGAGATAATATGTTGCTTAAAGCAATATAGGTTTAATTTTTTATTTTATTTTGTTTTTTCTATTTTTTTTATTAATATCTTTCCAAAGGAGGGTATAAAGGTAAATCAGGAAAACTGGAATTATTTTGGACTTTCTAAAACCAAGTTAGCTGGCCATATCAGTATTATAGTATAAGTTTCTGAGTATGTAGAAAGGGTTCCTCTAGCTCAGTAATGCTTGTTGTATTTGTTTACTTTTGATCAATTTTCTGAAAATGTTTTAATTATCTGTGCAGGTGAATAAACCATCTGTTATATTTATTGATGAAATTGATGCACTGGCAACTAGGTAAAAGATTTCTTGTTTTGTTGTGACTTGTAGTCACAGTTTTTTTTTTTTTTTGGCTCTTTGTGATAACTTGACAAGCTTCAAAACATGGCACTGCTTGCAATTCTACTTCTTATCTAAGGGTTGCTATGCAATGTATCAAAATTTAACCGCACACTTGTTATGTGTAAACAAGTTGAATGGTTGTGTTTGTTTTTGCTTGAGCAGGCGTCAAGGAATTTTCAAGGAAAGTACAGACCAGTTGTATAATGCAGCCACTCAAGAGAGGGAAACCACATTGAATCAACTGTTGATAGAGCTTGATGGGTTTGATACTGGAAAAGGTGTTATTTTCTTAGCTGCAACAAATCGAAGGGATTTGCTAGATCCTGCACTTCTTCGTCCAGGTCGTTTTGATCGAAAGGTTTGTTACTGAATCAGATCATTGGCCAAGCAACCTAGTGGCTTTAGTAGAGATGAAAAGTTGTTTATTTATTTTCTTTATGCGATGATGATCTATTGTGACCTATTCGAATTGATGATTTTTGCATATGAATCTCTTTTCAGTGGAACCTGTCCTTTTCCTAGTGTATTGTGTTTGGAATAGTATTCAGTTGTTAACTGTGATGGCTTTTCTCCTGCAGATAAAAATCCGACCTCCAAATGCTAAAGGGAGGGCGGAAATTCTGAAAATTCATGCAACCAAAGTAAAAATGTCAGATTCAGTTGATTTATCTTCATATGCCAAAAATTTACCTGGTATGCTTCTAAAGTTGGTGTTTCATTAAATTTATCATTTCATCATCTGAATCATGTTCTTGGCTGTCAGGATGGTCGGGAGCAAAACTAGCCCAGCTGGTGCAAGAGGCTGCTCTTGTGGCTGTAAGGAAAGGGCATGATTCAATTCTTCAGTCAGACATGGATGATGCCGTTGACCGACTTACAGTGGGACCCAAACGTGTTGGTATAGAGTTGGGTCATCAGGGACAATGCCGTAGAGCTACTACTGAAGTTGGAGTTGCCATGACTTCCCATCTGCTCAGGCGATATGAAAATGCAAAAGTTGAAGGTTGTGATCGCATTTCAATCGTTCCTCGCGGTCAGGTCCTCTTCCTGTTTCCTTGGATTTTTTTATCCTCCCCTAGTCCCCTTTTCCTTTTTTTTTTTCCCAGAAAGTCTTTTGGATGCATGTTGTTGTATGTTAAGGTTGCCTGACCCACCTAAGTTGAGCCAAAAGTATATCTCTCTGCTCGTATAGCTAAAGAATATCTATTTCCACGGATGATATAAAGTGAAATTACCGTTAATATTAATTCAAGATGTAATTTAATGCAACATTAAGCCATTAAGAATGAAGTAAGGTTCAACTGTGGTGTTTATCTGCTTCAGACAAGTGTCCCTGATGTGTGGCTATCCTGACTTGACTTCTCATAGATTTTGTTTATGCGCTTTGTTACTCTTTATCTACGATAACGTGTCAAATTTTGTCTGCAGACATTATCACAAGTAGTGTTTCAGCGGCTAGATGATGAATCATACATGTTTGAGCGAAGACCACAGTTGCTGCACCGCCTTCAGGTGTGAACATATTGGTAGTTTGGTTCTGTGCGGTCTTTCTTCTGGATCGTGTCCTGTATTTTCATTTGAATTCATTTCTGTGGAAAGGTTTTACTTGGAGGGAGAGCTGCAGAGGAGGTCATTTATGGACAGGACACATCAAAGGCATCAATCAATTACCTTGCAGATGCATCTTGGTTGGCTCGTAAAATTTTAACCATGTCGGTGCCTTTTAAGTGCTACTGCACCCTTTGAGTTCTCGATTTTGGGCAAAGTGTTGATATTTGATCTTTCCTTTCTGTTCCTATAGATGGAATTTGGAGAACCCAATGGTTTTACACGGAGAACCACCTCCATGGCGAAAAAAAGTTAAATTCGTGGGTCCACGGCTGGACTTTGAAGGATCACTTTACGACGACTATGGCCTGATCGAACCACCCGTAAACTTCAATTTGGATGATGATGTTGCACAAAGAACTGAAGATCTATTACGCGACATGTATGGAAGGACAGTTTCTCTGCTTCGGAGACACCATGCAGCTTTGCTTAAAACCGTGAAGGTAATTTAATTCAGTGTTTATGTGCTGGTTTCTTAATTCTTGCCTCTTAATTCTTGTTGGATTATATTTTTTTGATAAACACAAAAATCGTTTGTACTTAAAAGTAAATTAACTAAATAACGGGGTTCTTCGCACTTGCATTGCAGGTACTTCTCAATAAGAAAGAAATAAGTGGAGAAGAAATCGACTTTATATTGAACAATTACCCTCCACAAACACCATTAAGTCTTCTTTTGGAGGAGGAGCATCCAGGAACCCTTCCTTTCATCAAGAAAGAGCAAGGCAATGAGTTCGAATACGCTCTTGTCAATCATTCCAAAGGAGAAACCCTGTGAAATGAGTTAGATACTCACACGGGTTCGAAACCATCGACTCAGGCCAGCCATTTCCATGTGGATACCAACACTTGATCAAGTGATGATAGCTTGTTGCCTGCCATGGAGAAGCATGAATGGCATAAATTTTGTTATAGCTGTATTTTTACTTATATTCAAGAAATGTATTCTAGTCATTCCTTTTTATTTCAGGATAATATTTTGTTGAGATTAAGAGAGACTATAATCAGTTGCAGCAAAAGTTGTTGGCCACTTCCTCTTTGTTCTTGTGTGATAAGGGTTCGTGTTTGCATTTCAAGCCATGTTTGTAGCAGTTTATTTGGCCTAACCCTTTTGATGTAAAGAGACTATAATAAGCTGTTCCCATCTTACTAATCCAAAAGAAAGAATCTTTGTATTTAATGACTGTTAAAATTATATAGTTAATTGCCAACAGAAGGTAGATAGACGAGGTTTGGGTAAATAACTTCTAGATCAGCGGTTCAAATCTTATAAATAGCGAAAGTTTTTATAAAAAATACCCGGTCTCGAATCAATAGATATTTAAAAAAAAATAAAAAAAAAATAAAAAAAATCTTTATACGGTTAATTTACCTATCTTGAATAATCAAGCATTACTAGTAACACAATTAATTAATTTTGGTTTAATTTAATGCTATTACCCCGAATTAAGCGTTCTTTCAATGAGACTAGCCACCACGAAGTTCCCGCAAGACAGGGGAGTTAATGTATGCTCTCAAAAACACCAAAAATATAAGCCTAAAAAAATTGAACTGTTTGTTCCAATTTATGAGGAAAGTATCTCACTTTTTTTGTCACTCTCAATCTCTCTCTCTCTCTCTCTCTCTCTCTCTCTTTTGATGAACCTGAACCAGAAGTGACCCCAACAAATCAAAACCCTTCTGTGTACAGACATGAAGAAGCCTCAAAATCTTGTCTCCTTCTCCAGTGAAACCATCAGATGTCAAAGCAACAGCAGTCACAACAAGAAGAGCATGCACGTTAAAAAGTACAACATTGAAAAAAAGAAGAACCAAAACCAAAAGAGCTTCTATGAGTTCTCTCTGTCTTTAATGATCTCGCTTTGGTGCTTCGTCTTCTTGTTCTACTCTAAACTTGGCCTCAGCCATGACAATGCAGGTACATAGAATTATCATAAATTATTGTGCTTTCTCTAGTTTTAATTATGGTTTTGGTTCTTACCCTTTTTTTAGTTCTGGATTTCAAGCAAACCAATTTGCTTTTTTTTTTTTTTGCTGCACACAAATTCATATTTTGTTAATAGTTCTCTGTTCAATTGGTGGGAAAAGGAGAAAATTTTGTTTTGTCTTCAAACAAAGAAAATCATTTTGGGACCAAAGGTAAATAAAGCTGAAGCCTTTAATAATTTTTTTGGGGGGTAATATTGATCAAATGCTTATGTTTATATATGATTTAAAAATTTTCATTCTATTAATTTTTAAGCATCAAGTAGAGTTAATTTTCTTTTAATTGAGACTTATTATGATATAGGCATGAATTATAACACTTCTGCAAATCATCTGTTGTGAATCTAAATTCGACTAACGAGTCGAAAGGAATCATTTTATTTCATGAAATGTTGGGGCCAAATTGTTCCTTTAAACTTTGCTGTACTTAATTTAGGGTATGTTGTTCTTCAGGGAATTCGATGGCTGAAAATGAAAGCAAACATCGTCCTAATGTTTGCAACAAGCAGCTTGATTCTCCGTATCCATATATTACAAATGCAAGCGAAAATTATTCAAATGGGATGCTGTTAGAGCTTAATGTGTCAGCAACCTGTAACAACTCTATTGTTCCTCAGGAATTCGCAACTTACAGGTACTCCGTTCCAGGAACGTGTAGATTAGAAGAAGTAGTTTGGAGGATTTTGGGTTATACAGCTTTAATTTGTGAAGTGAAAAATCTTGAAAAACAAAATATAAGTCAACCAAAACTTTCAAATGGGAAAATGACTCATCCCACTTATCTAAATTTTGATGAGTTCCGGAACATAACAAGGCAAGAAAAAGGCCAGGGCATGCCTAGTCAGTTTGCTAACATCACCCATCGGTTTGAACCTGATGGAACAGAATACAATTATGCCTCTGCGCTTAAGGGTGCAAAGGTGGTAGCTCATAATAAGGAAGCCAAAGGAGCAAGTAACATATTGGTAACTAATCGCGATAAGTACCTGAGAAATGCTTGTTCTGTTGTAGGGAAGTTTGTTGTAATTGAGCTTGGGGAGGAGACTTTGGTTGATGCTGTCAAAATCGCGAATTTTGAGCATTACTCTTCTAACTTCAAGGAATTTGAATTGTATGGTAGTTTGGTTTATCCGACAGAGACATGGTCCCCATTGGGAAAGTTTGTTGCAGCAAATGTCAAGCACCTTCAAAGCTTTAAGCTGCCAGAACCCAAATGGGTGAGGTACTTGAAGTTGAACTTACTTAGTCATTATGGATCGGAATTTTACTGCACTCTTAGCGTGGTGGAGGTGTATGGTGTTGATGCAATTGAGCGGATGTTGGAAGATCTCTTCGAGGGTTCTAAAGAGCCTGTACGGAATAAATTGCCAGACCATAACTCAACTGCAACGCCTTCATTGAGACCAGAACTTGGTTCTGCTGACAGCAAAGGAAATGGCAAAGTCCAAAATAAGGTTCCAACTGCTAACATACAGAAGGAAAAAACTGAAGATGCACAACGGATAAATGAAGCTGTGTTGAATCCTTCGCCCACGATCAAGATTCCAGATCCTCTTCTTGAGGCAAGACAACAGCCGGTTGGTAGAATACCAGGTGACACTGTTCTGAAAATATTGATGCAGAAGGTGAGGACACTTGAACTGAATTTATCTGTGCTGGAGGAGTATATCAAAGAATTGAACCGAAGACAACAGGACGTCTTACCAGAGATTGACAAAGAATTAACGAGGATATTACTGCTTCTGCAGAAAAGCAAAGCCGAACTTGAAGATCTCATGAAGTGGAAGGAGACAATGGTACTATGTGACTTACTGCCCATCTTTTCTTTGAGTCCTTTACGATAATAGAGAACTTAATACAACTACCTAACCATTGATTTGGTATCCAGGAAAAAGGATTCACTGACCTTGAGTCGTGGAAAAAAGGCGTTTCATCTCATGTGAATGCATTGGTCACAGAAAATAAGATGTTGAGGTTAGAAACATGTCTTTTCCGAATAGCTGTTATCTATCGTTGATTCGAATCTCTTAGCCTAATGTTAGTGAAATTCCCTTGATGGGTTATTTCCCCTATATGCACCAGTCCCCTAATGTCCAGCCGCTGGGACTATGCTGGATGCCTGGATGTTCACAAGAACATTAACATATAACTGATATTCTGCAGGATTGTTCCATTTAGTCCTACTGTAGTAAATTTTTTGTATTTATTATCTTTTCATGTTTGTTCTCCCCTAACTATGTGTCTGTCTCTCACCCTCTATACAACAGATTAGATGTTGAAAAGATCACAAGTGATCAGGCAAATTTGGAAAGCAAAGAACTCGCTGTACTAGCAGTGAGCCTTTTATTCGCGAGCATTGCAGTTTTCAAGCTAGTCTCAGTTCGACTTGCATCGCTTCTGGCACCCTCTCAGTCCGAAAGAGTATGCAGAACAAACAGCGGCTGGTTTTTGATACTCCTTAGCAGCAGCATGACCATTTTTGTTACTTTACTCTCAGGCTAAGCCCCTCACCATGCGTTTGTTTATCTTTAGAAATACATCGCCGGCTTCTCTGTAATTATAGCCTCAAAACCAGAGAATGTAATTCTTGAGATTGTCAAATAGTTACAACCACATTGTTGTTACAGAGTCTTTAAATCTGATAAAAAAAAAGAAGAGTTAGTTATGTTACAAAGACCGAGAGAGTTGATGGCATTTTTGACATGGCCAGGCCAAGCAGCCTCTCACTACTTTATATTAGAACAAAATCCCATGTTAGCTTTGAATGAGATGTTGAAACTACACACTTGTTTAGAATTTTCCTTATTAGATATTGGCTCAACAAACATCAATCAATCAAGCATGTTGTTTTCATATTTTGTGTTGCTGATGATGATGATGATGATGTCGTCTTTGATTTTATTATGTTGCTTCATTTTAGACAAAACCCATCATCTCCTTTTGTCTCACTTATCTTAAACAAAATTTAACAATTTTGGTAAGCTTTCAGCTTTTCCATTTTCATGAAAAACACAATAGAAATTGATAGTTTGATACTAACACCAAGCGAGGAGAGAAGTTTATCGAGACTTGTAAAAGATAAAACATTAGTACCTTACTGGTGCGACACAGTTTAGACACTGTTGAAATCTGCCAAGTTAAAACCATTAGAACCCGTTTGTTTCGTTGTATTGTATTGTATTAGGCAATTAAAATGTATTAAAATGATACAATACAATGTTTAGGTGTAAACAATGTATTGTATTATTTTAGTACATTATATTTTTTTAATATATTAAACACCGTATTAACTAATATATTATAGACTTAATAGCACTAAACCCCTCTGAAGTGTACGCGAATTTGCAATGTGTCCCCTGAATGTTTTTTTTTTTTTTTTTCGGCAGTAAACCCCTTGAACTTTCCTTTTCTTTGCACCTGCTTGTTTTATTGCCCCCTGAGGAGGGGGCATCTTCATAAATGTGGTGCAAAAAAAAGGAGAGTTTGAGGGGTTTACTGTCGAAAAAAACATTCATGGGGCAAATTATAAATTCACGTACAATTCAGGGGGGTCTGATGCTATTAAGTCTATATTATATTTAGTGGTATTAGATTGTATTGTATTAGAAAAAACACATTTTTTTTTTCAACAAATATGAAATATTAATAAAATATGTGTTATGTTGCTAATATTTTTTTATAATTTCAAAATTATATAGGAAATATTTATTTTATTTATAACAATATTATTTATTTAATTTTTTTTTAATTGAAATAAATATTTATTGATTTTTATATAAAAATATTTATTGATTTATTAACTATTTTTTTTATAAAAAAAAATTATATTTTTATAATATAATAAAATACAATAAAGTCATATATGAATAACTTAATATGATATAATACAGTGCATCACCAAACATAAATTTGTATTAATTATAATACAATCAAATATAATACAATACAATACAATCTAATACAGTCCAATACAATACAATACGGTGTACCAAACGAGCTCTTAGTGGAGACCTAATAGATCCCGTCGAAATCTATCAAGATAAAAACCATTGGACATTGTCATGTTAAATAAGTAGGATAAAAACTATTAGTGCACTATAAAACTATTAGTGCCCCTTAATGCAAACTTGAACTTGAAACATTGTCATTCGTGCCCTTTAATATGAACTCGGACTTGAAATATTACAAAACTGAAATAAACGTTCTTTCCACCCGGTTATATTTGAGAGTGGTAGAGGTATCGTACAAATTTGTAATTTCGCATAGTTAAGTCTCTAAGCATGAACTCAAACGGCGTCGTAGAGACAATTACAAAAATATCCTCAAAGAATGCGACTATTTTAGTTTGACCCAGTATTACTCATTCCTCCTCTGTCTGTTACGACTCACGAGTTACAAACTTCTCCGTCTCGCCTCCTCTCTCTCTCTCTCTCTCTCTCTCTGTGCAAAAACCACTGAAAATAATCTCAATAATCTCTGTATTTTTAGGGTTTCCAAGAAGGAGCTTTTTTTTCTGTAATTTTTTTTTTTCGTTTTTCAAAAAAAGAAGAAAAAAAAATCCAAAGAAAAACTAAGCCACACCAACAACAACAATCTCGTACTCGGTTTTAGAGCATAATAGAGAGACCCCACGAAGACGGCGCGCACACACAATCTTTAGGGTTTTTATGTTCGTGTTTCTCGTCGCTCTTATGTCGTATGAATGGAGATTATCACCTCCCGTATTCTCTCCTCTGATTTCTCGTCCCAACTTCTCATAGCCGCGATTTTCACGCTCCTCTCTCTCTTCCTCGCTGTACTCGCCGTTCGGTCAAGGAAATCGCTCAAATCGGACGGGACCGGCGCCGACGCTGTCTCGATTTCGAGGGCGTGTAGCTGCTCGTGCTCCTCCTGCAACGTTACTGTGGATTGCCCTCCGGTGGCCGAAGGGGCAGGGGTGATGATGGAGGTGGAGAGGAATGCGCCGGTAGCGTCGGCTTCGGCGGTGGTGGTCGTGGAGCGCGGGAGCGGGAGTGGCGCGTCGATGATGGAGCAGTTGGTCCCGGAGATTACGACGCACGCCCTCAGTTACTTGGATTATCCGAGTCTTTGCCGGCTTTCGATGACCAATTCGTTGATGAGAAAAGCTGCTAATGACGATAACGCCTGGAAAGCACTTTATCATAAGGTAATTTGAATGTAATGTTTCGTTTAATTTTGCCTTTATCGTTCAATTCGATCTCCATTTTGTTTTGTTTTTTTGTTTTTCTCCCTTTTTCGCTGTGTAGTGCTTATAAAGTTTTATGCTTAATTAGAAGGTTAATAACGCCATAAAAGAAAAGACCTACAATGCTGGATTGGTTTAATGCACTTCGATGTAGATAGCCTCGAAAATTTTGAACCGATAGAACGTGTAGACAGCACTTCGCTTCAGAAAAACACTTGAATAAACTTGTGCTGTAGTAGTATAGTTTTTAACAAATCCAGAATGCGAGTTATTGTTGTTTTGTATGACATAAATTGGATATGGGTTTGTTCGCATTCATGTTCATGTTAGTTGCTTGTTACTAATTTGTGTTGTTCTGGTATTCTTTGGAGTTGTACTCTTTTTTTGGTATGGTTCTTGATTCTCCAGTGTTGAGGAATGTTCAGCCACTAATGGAAAATTTATGTAAATTCTTTCCTTGTTATCTTTTTCGCTGGTCATATTTGAAAAGAGATTCAGACTTGTTTTTTAAACTTGTGTCTATTGTTCTCTCATGTTTTGTGTGGTTACTATTTGATTATTGTTTACTTCTCTTATAGGATTTTACATTGGAGCAAGATAGCGTGATGCCAGTTAATGGGTGGAAGGCTTACTATGCAGCTACTAGAGCCGTCGTGAATGTTAATACTGAGTTCTTTAACATCATCAGAGAGAGGTCTCTTCCAGATATGAGTCGTCTTTGGTTTAATGCAGATTATGTGAAGTGTACCCATGCTTCAGGAGAACTCTTTTCAGGGTATGATGCCTCCTCGTAAGTTCTAAAAAATTATATATATTCCTGTAGTGATGGGAACATTCTATATCTTACCTACAGCACCTTTCTGCCTTATATTGAAAGCTTGTTTCTGTAAGTTAGCTTAGTTTGTTAGCTGCCCATTGTTTTGAACTTACTTATCATCATGCTTGTGTGTTGTCCACTTGTGTTAGATTTTGCTATTTTGTGTTTTTGTTGGTGTCATCAATCAATTGGGAAAGTATTGGGTTTTCCTCAGTATGGGTTTACGAAGTTAATTGGTGCATGAAGAAAAAAATTTATCCGTCATTGTCCATCCTTCTGGCAAAGCGAGTAAACTTCCTGATTAGCTACACTAGAACTAATTAGATCCATCCACCAACATTGATTCTTGTTATCACTTTTAAGCTTTATTGCTTTGTACTGCAGTACTGCTATAGTAATGCAACTGCAAATATGTCCGGACTACTGATTGAGATTCCTCCCCGGAGCTGATTTGTAATGCATATGTAGGACCGTAGGTGGTTATTATAGTGGTCTGAGTCTGGATTATTAGATTGGTATCTGACTTTTGAGGTTGTGGTTTTATTTAGACTCTGTTCTGTTGTTGAATGCCTACTATTATATATTAATGTTGAACATAAATGCATAGCAGTGTGTGTTTCACTAGTGATAGAAGCTGTTTTAAAAGACCTTATGGAAGATCATTCAAGTATCAGATACTTGGATTATGTCTCTCTGGAGAAATGGTAACAGCTTCAAAGATTTTGAGAAGCACATGTATGCATGAGACAAACAATCAGAAGATTAGGTTTTTGTGTTCTGATTTCCCTCCAAGGAGAAAATAGAAATAAATAAAGAAGTGAGAGGATGAACACTTTATTGCCTCATGACATTGGTGAGCATTAGATTTTTTGAATCCTGAATTAGGGAATGACACCTCATAGATTCTTGTGTTTCTATGACTTGGGAAGAAAAATAGTCACTAGATTGATAACAAGTCGAATCACAGAATGTTTTGTTAGACTTGGTAGAGAAGTGACATCGTAAGTGTGTGTAGTTATCTTCTTTTTCTTTTACTTTTAGCCAATGGGAACATTAGACGAATTTATCATGAAAAAATATCTAATCCTTACCTATACTGAGGTTGCCTGAACTAATGACTTATTGTGCTTTGAGGTGTTGAAAATTTTCTCCAGATACCGATCTAAATTATTTTTTTATGAGGTATATATATTATCATGTGATCATGAATAATTATTACTTGTTTCTTTATGCTGGACATAATTGGGCTTTCAAGGCTCTTAAATTACTATCCGCTTTTGCATGAACTGAATCAACGATATACACATTTTATCGATTTCAAATGTGAGGGAAGTCAAGGTTTTTTCTTTTCCCCATTTTGCAGGTATAATTCTGTAATACAAAGTTGGCAGCTTGCATTTAGTTGGGAACAGGGGGTCGATTTTCAGGTTCAGGATGTAAAAGCACGGGTGCTGACAGACATGGCTTGGGTTACCATGAAAACCTACGTAGATATTGACTCGGGACCATTTAACGTGACTAATGTGTTTGAGTTCCACAACGGGCGGTGGTACATGGTGCATCATCACAGCTCAGTAATGCTAGTTGACGGAGAGGTGGATCAACAGGTTATGCTCGGGTAAAAGAAGAAGAAAGAGGAAGAGATGATGATAACGATTGATAACTTTGATATACTAGAGATACAGAAAATAGTGAAAATATTTTGTTAGCATGAGCAAGATTGCTTGAGTTTTTCTCCTTATGATTTCATTGAAATTGAGAAAAAAAAAAAAAAAAAAAGGTCCTTTCAACCTTTTTCCCACCCCATTTTTGGTTGATTTGGGGTCAAAAGAGGTCCTTCTTCCTTCTCATTTTTTTTTAAAAAAATTTTATACCCTTTTTATAATTATTGTTACTATTTTCCATTCTTCGATTCTTCATTATATTTTTATATGTTTGTTTTTAGCAGTAGTAGTAGAACAATGTGAATCTGAATATATGATAAGGAAAAATTTTGTAATGGTTCAATTCAAAACAGTCTCCATTCAAGAAAAGTGGAATACTGGAAGTTTTCTTCTTCAAGGATCTCAAAATGTTTAGTTGCAGTGATTTGATTATGTACGAGTATGATAATTGAATAATTACGAAATTACTAAAATAATTTAAAATTTGTTACAAACAACAAGTGGTTCCATGGTCTAGTGGTCAGGACATTGGACTCTGAATCCAGTAACCCGAGTTCAAGTCTCGGTGGAACCTCTCTTTTTTGTTTTTCCATTTTGTTCTTCTCACTCTTGGCCTCACATTTTTTTCAAGAGCAGACTATATATAGTTTTAGTGGCTATTATCCATTTCCACCAAGCATAGAGAGAGATAGAGAATGGCAACAGCTCTTCTCTCAGTACCAACATCTCATCAAACACCAATCTCTTACACAACCAATACTAACAACACCACCACTTCTTCATGGTTGCATAACTACAGCCCATTAACTTCTATAAAATACCCTTTTAAGCCTTTTAATATCCCTCTCTCTGCTTCTTCTTCTTCAACTTCTGTTGTTGAAGATGGTCCTTCTCCTCCTCCACCTGATGCAGCAGAAGCAGCTCCTGTCCAATCAGAATCTGCCACCCAAGAAGCGGACCAGCTTCCTTTCAGGTATAAACATTAGACACCATTTTCTTTTGTCTAAATTTACTTCCAACCCATCTAAAGTTTTGACCTTTATCATCAATTGTTAGTAATCTTGAGTAAAGTTTGTTGTTTTTGTTTTGTTTTGTTGCTTCCTAGAATCGTGTTGACATTTTATAAGGTAAATAGTTGCAGTTCCTTTATACAGTTTCATTTTTATAATATACCCCATTCAAAAGATTTGGTTTTTCTATAAAATCATTGGGAAAACCTGAAAATTTGATTACACATTCAATTTGGTTGTAAAAATATGCTTCTGGGTCATTATATTAACATAATTGCTTCTCATTTTGTAACTCATGCAAGCACAATTGCGTTTAGATGAAAACATGATCTCTCTCAAGTCTTAATGTATTACATGTGTGCAATTAGAATATTTGATTTGGCTAAGAATAATGAATCTTTCGATAGGGGTTGTAAGGCGTGTGGTAGAGAGGAACTGGAGAGGGGATGCAATGGCGAGGGAAGGATTCAAGGCGGGATTGCAACAGTCCCAGGGTTTGGTTGGTGGCCGATAAAGGCTTACAGGCCTTGTCCTGGATTTGTGGCATCTGGTGGTAGGTATAGACGACGCGGGCAAAGCATGGATGAGGTTGTCTCTGGAGGAAAGGGAAGAGCAACTCGTGTTAGTACTAGCGATGAGGTGAAGTCAAGGTAACGTTGTTTTTCTTCGTAGTCTCGCTTACCACTTTCCCTTTGAAAGATGGTAAGAATTTGTTGTTGTTGTTGTTGAGACATGATTAGTGTTTGATTTCTGTTGACATAAACACATTCGATCACTTTTCACTTAATGTTAAGAGTTTCCAGCTTCCATATAAGAGGATTAGTTTCAGATTGCATCTTCACTGAAACATGTTCGATTCGAATTCATTTTATGTAAAAAATAAGACCTTCAAATTTAATAATTATGCCTTCACGGTTTGTATTCTTGAGTGAAACCCTTGTTTAGTTCAATATATGTACTATTGAACATGTTGATCGGTTTATTTTCCGATCAACAGGTTTGATTCTGCTCCTTGTTGCTGCTTCTTTTCTTGCTTAGCTTATGTGAAGGGGTAGTTCAGTTGAACAATCGTTGATCGTACCATCTCTATCATTGCTTATTTTTAAACCAGCAGTTCGATTTTGTTCGAGCTAACGATTACTTATTATACCTCAATATAAACTTTTGCAGCAAGCAGCAAGGTGGAATGAAATTCAAGAGGTAATCAATCCTCTGTGAAGATGAAGAGTGTGGGTGACATATACATATATGTGAATGTGACCATTGATTTTGTCATTTGATTTCTTCCATGTTTTTCATTCTCCCCAGAAGAAAATGAAGATGTTGTACTATTATTCTTCAAATTTGGTGTACAATATAATTGTAGAAGAAAAAAAAAATTATGTGATTGATTGTATTAGAAACTAATAATTCTTCAGTGCTCCAAATGATACCCCCAAACTCAAAACTGATTGTAGTAATCAAAAATACACGGCCCAATTTACAGGCTCACAATCCAATAAAGTTCAAAAATGGGCATCGGATGACATCTCTCATAAACTGTTTGTACACCCCTTTCGTATATATACCTATAAAATATTTTTAAAATCTTCTGTTCGTAAATAAATCTCATTTAATACCAAAAATATCTTTTCTTTAATTTTATTGTATTATATTTTTGTATGACACTCCACTATTTTGTTATCTAATCACTTTTTTTATTATTTAATATAATTTATTTTTGAAAGTTAATTTTATTTTTTTATTTAAATAAATAATTTGTCGTTAAAAAAGGTATAAAAATTTCCAGCTCCTGAAAAAACATATGGGATCACTTTAAAATTTTCTAAACAAAATTTCTTTTCATTGCAGTTATACTAGTACGCAACTTTTAGTTTTTTTTGGAAAATTTTCTTGGAAAATGAAAGCACGGAGTAATTAATTTTTTACTTAATAAAATTTTGGTGGAGAATGATTTGCTGATTAATAGGAGTCAAGCTTCGGAATTTGAACAATAAGGATGCAATCGACATCATAATTTAATTCAAGATTGTTTGTTAAACCTAGTCATCCCATCATGTCTTTATAGAGTGCTACAGACTACTACTGTCATCCTTCCTCCTCTAACTCTCTCCTACTCTCCACCATGACATCCTTCATTTTCTTTTGTTAAATCTAACCAACTATGATTGATATATATTAGATTTTCAATATGTCAATATATATATATATTACTTTTTCACAACTAACTTCGTCCGATGATTTTGATTCATTCTCTATACTTCCCAATTAATTTGTATTCCTTGGAAGAAATTGAAAATTAGTATTTAAATAGAAGTTAGGGTTTGAGAAAATAGAATGGTTTTAATTATATATATGTGAATATCAAATAGGAAACTTCATTTTTTTTTTCTTTTTAAAAAATGAAATATAAAACCAATTAATAATTATTTATGGGTGTACTTACAAACTATTTAGTCATTTAAGTAATTTTGCTCAAGGGTAATATTTGATTTTCAATAAAATACTACTTTAGGGTATACATACAGTTTTTAAGGGGGTGCAAATATCGTTACTCAAAAATGAACTTTCATCGGGACAGGAGTGGGCCAACAAATTGAACCAGTGTGGGCCCTCAAAACCAAGCCTAATCCATTAGAGTATTAGACCATCAAAAACGTGGTCAAACGGTGACTTAAATTACAATCAAGTCAGGCGTTGCATAAATCTCAATGCCTGACAAAGCCTTTTTTACTCGATTCAAATAAATCAAAACGAACAATTGAATGCTCGTGATCCACGCTCTCATAATGAGTCGAGTAGCGAAGGCCCCTGAGCTTCACTATAAAAGCCAGAAAGAAAGGATCCGGATTTTTTCACTTTACTCATGTGAAAACTCTTTCAAACTAGTCTCCGCAATTCACTCAATTCATTTATTGTTTTATTCAAACAAAGGTTGATCCAATTGAACTCTAGAGTCGATCGACCCACATCTAGTCAAGGAAACAATCTGGGCATCGACCAGCCCAACCCATCGAAATCAAGTGTCGACTCAACTTTCGATCGACAACGATCCATGAAACCCCAGGGTTTTGGTAGGTCGATATCGATATCTAGCATCGATCAAGCTATATCGACCTAGAGCTCGACTCAATATATCAAGCAAACCGGTTTGTTACTCTCATTTTCTTTCATTTCATTTATCGAACGATTTCTGACTTGAACGTCGGAGAGTCTCTAAAGGAAAAAAAAAAAACAAAAAACAAAAAAAAAAAAAAACAAAAAACAAAAAACCTTTGTGGTTCAACCCACATCCCCTTTCTTTTGTTTTACATATTGCTGGTGCCCACCTCAACTACTCGATAGATTATAGGTCCGATCGACTACACTGATTTTATTTTTAAATGACTAATATTTACATAATAAACATTCTCTTCTTCACTGCTTGTCTTGTTTGATGTTTCAAACTTTCAAAGACAAAACACAGGCCGTTGATTCAACCGCAGCGAAGCTATTCTAAATTTTTTTCTACTTGATTTGATTTTTCAATAATCTTCTTACTTGTTTTCAGGCTACAAACACTCACCTTTATACAGAAAATGTATTTTCGTTTGTTTCGGACTAGGATCTTCTCCTAACCTCATCTTTTCCTCACCTTTTCCTCACCTTTTTAAAATAAGTGATTAGTTGTTAATAAAATGTCAATCACATCTTAACCATTCATTCATTACAATGCTTATGTGTCATAAGATTAAATGTCATAAGATTAAATGAGGTGAGGAGAGGATCCTTATTCATATCTAAAATAATCAAATCTCTCAAGCTATAAAGGTTCGCTTATTATTTATGTTCTGAGATAACTCAGTAAACTATTATTTATGTTCTGAGTTAATTCGTGACGTGTCACGAGTCAACCCAGTAAACTATTATTTACGCCTTGAGAGTTAACTCGTGACGTGGCCCCGAGTCAACGCAGTAAGTTATTATCCATGTACTGAGTTAATAAAATTGGGCTGAGTTACCTATTGTACCCGACCCGTGATTGAAAATTAAACCCTAATATTGGCTTTTAAGTGAAGCCGATATCTGCAGAAACTGCAAATTTCGCTGCTCGATTTGTTTTGTTAGAATTTTAGAGAGAAAAAAGGAGACATGGAGGTGGAAATCGACAGGAAAACAAAGAGGGAAATCAAGAAGACTGTGAAGAAGATATTGAAAGGTTGTAGCTTGAACACCATGACTGAGAAATCGGTTCGAGAAAAAGCATCGGCCGAGCTCGATCTCGATATCGACCTCAACGATGCTTCTTACAAGGCAATTGTCAGTGATTGTGTCGAAGAATTCCTCGTCAAAGTCAAAGCTGAATCCGAAGAAAAACGAGCTCAGCTGCAGAGACCCACCACAACATAGTACCAAAAAAAAAAAAAATCAAGTGAGGTTCATTTTAAGTTTTTTTTTTTGGTGATAAATCTTTGTATGTGTTGTTGGTTACTGACTTGTATTGTGTTTATCAGTAAAAAAATCCAAATGGGTCATAGAAAAAAAAAATGGAAAATCTTTTCTTTTATGTGTTCTTGGTGGATGTTTTCTTGTTGATAATTGATAGTGAAAGGCTATTTCCTTCCATTTCCACTGATTGATATTCATCTGTGAGACTGTGAGTGTGAATGTGATCAGATAAATAACAATGAAGTGAGGATTCAATTGGTATTATTATATTTCTGAATTATGATCTTGAAGGTGAAAAACCTTCCATATGGAAAGTGATGTAATTCAATGGTGTAGAATCATATCAACCACTTGTAAAAGAAACAATTATTGGATTATTTATTCTTTATGAGCGTTTTGTGATTTTTTCTTTTATATACATACCAAATTCAATTTTTCCAAATCAAACAATGAAATGGCATAATTTCCAAATCTTCCATACCAAGATTTCACATAAAAATTAAAAAAATTACATTTTTTATTTTGTAGATTTTGTAAAAAATGAAAAACATTTGTCTAATTTTCTAAATTATCCAACATTAAGAAAGGGGACATCAGACATGGAATCATGAATGATGAAACTACTAGATATTATAAAATGTTTATTTAAAGGTTAAAATTATCTGTTTATCCATTCTTAACCAATAATAAATGCCCTCAAAAAAAAAAAAAAAATGAAAACTACTAGATTTTTTATTGTTGAGAAATTAGCTAATTTACAGCATATTTTTAAACTTTGCTAATTGCTCCGAATAAGTCATTAGAATTAACTTATTTAACTATTTATCAATTTGCTAATTATTTTCTTTTATATTCAAACTTTAAATAATAGAAATGACTTTTTGGACTAAATATTATTAAAGAGTAGAAAAACCAAAACTGTTAAAAACGCTTATGAAATAGGTGAACGATGAAGGAAATGTGAGAAAACAAGTAAGCTCAATAAGAGCCTTAGATTAAGCCAGGTCAGAAGTGAGTGCCATAGATGATAAGATGTTGAAGCTTAATCAAACGGTTCAGGTAGAACAACATCTTCATCTAACAAAGAGCTGAAATCTACTGGATTATTTACAGCTCTTTGTATTTACAATAAGCACCACAGCTGTTAGCTGTACAACAGTCAACACTACATAACCAATGTGGTATTTGTATGTGTCATAGTCAAAGATTTTCAAGATGGTATTGATATTTTGATGTAACAAAAAAAAACCTGCAACATGAACACAAATTGTAAAAGGCGGTGTAGTTAACAACCATTGGATTAAAGCTTTTGGAAGATCATTACCGTTGGATCCAGCACACTCTCTAAGACATTTATGTACATATGTGCTTGTTCTCACATACACACTCTCAAAATAACTTCTTCTTCTTCTCATTTTGTTGGTTACTTCATCAAATTTCTCTCTCGTTTTTCTTGCACTTCTTAATTCTCTTTGAAAATCATATTACCAGACTTCAAATTTTACACCAGCCTTCTCACTTCCCCCTTTGTCAATCCAAATAAAACAATTACTCCAAATTTTCATCTTTTTTATTCACAAATTTGTAACAAAAACTTCAAAAATTATTACATAAACCTTCTCTTAGTTTTCATCTCTCCATACTCTCCCAGTCACTACCCTCCCCTTTTGTATATATACATATATATTCCCTCTATTCTCAAAGGATATGGGGACCAAAAAAAGAGGTATTTGGAGGTTCTTTCATTTTTTGTTCAGTTTTTTCTTTGTATGATTTTCTTTTGTGCTTCTTATTGACATTTTGTGTTTTTGGTTGGTAGGAAGAAACATTTTCATAAAATTTGGAATGGTCGGTTTTGGGAACTAAAAAGTCTACTCTAGGACTCTAATGAGTCCAGATGACGGTAAGGAAAAACTCTTTATGTAACTTTGACCGACGAGTGTCAACCTCTCCTCCCTTTCCTAATTTTTTTTTTCTTTAAAAAGAGATATTTTTCCACTATTTATTTTTTATAAATTTCTTTTTTAATATTACTCTCAACTACTCCCGGTAAAGAACATTAGTTTTTTGCTAACTCCCTCCACCACTGCACCATTGGGCCACTGTACACCGGTAAGATAAACCGTAAAAACTGAGAAGATTTAACTTATCGTGTGGGTGGATCTTAAGCATTTGAACGAGCTCTTTTTAGATCTCTCCAATGTTCTTGGTAACTTTTATCTCTTTTAAATGATTTTCTTTGCCATCCTAATATCCTATACTATTCCTGTGAAGATGTCTATCCAACTTTAACGGATTATATTTGATATATCTCACTTCCCTTTTACAACAGAACAACATAAAGACCTCTTATGTGAAGCAACTCTACTATTGACGGAGTCACTTATAAAGGAGAATTATGCATATCTGTTGTCTGATAACATTCGAACATAGTCATGTCCAGTAATTTGTATTTGTTCAGTTAATTGGTTGGATTATTTTGAAGCATCGAGTTTGAGTCCAGGGTAACATTAGCATGTGTGTGAGTGTAACATTGTAAATTTAAATTAATGTGATACATCTTACAATGAAAATATTACTACTGTTTTTTTTTTTTGTAACCTTTGTCACGGCCCGCAAGATCCAAATTACAGATTCCAGTCAAGGTGCCTAAAAATCCCATAACAAGGCAAAGTTGCTGGAAAAATCTAGAGATTTCCACACACTCCAAAGAATGGATGGAAGTCTCTAGTTAATGGAAGATTCTAGAGATCTCCGGACACTTCTAGCAACGAAAGCTTCTGGAAGTCTCTGGTCACTAATGCTTTCTAGGTCTTTCTTGCACATGCATGTAGGAAGGATCTAGACATATGTACATATATGTAGAACAATCTAGAATCTTGTAAAGACATGTAAATACATGTAAGAGCATTCTAGTTAGGTGTAGAATATTCCTAACTAGAATATTCTGGAGACTTAATCTCCAATATTAGACTAGATTAGTCTAGAACATTCCTTAAGGAGGTGGCTCACCTATAAATAAATAACTCCTCCCATTTGTAAGCCAACTCCAAGCCTATCCAAGCCTATCCAAGTCATCAAACATTCAAGCATTGTAAAGCTTTCTTTATAGCAATACAATCTTTCCTTTACATTCCAACCAAACTCTTCCTACACCATTCTCTAGTCTCTCTTGCAATTGAGAGTGACAAGCACACATTCTAGGCTTACTTAGCAACCTTGCCCACAAGTTGCCTAAGTGCTGCACGGGATTTTCCGCTGTATAATTCTAAGTTCGTGACACCTTGCCATGATTGGAGAAATTGCAAATAGCATTGAAAGTAACCCAAAAATTTGATGTGGATTTAATAAATCGAACATGATAAGATCAGTAAAGATTAGAGATTTTGAAAGTATTAATCATCCAGCATCATTACATTTTCTGCACACATACTGAAAAGTTTCCTGGTCTAATTCCAAAGCATGAAAAACTCTTGATACAAATTTGAATTATTAATTTTTTGTTTGTGTTTTCAATATTGGCTTTGAGAAAAAAATTCAATTGTAGAAGCATTGATCTTCCAAAAGGTCAGGAAACTCCTAGAACATCTCATTTTCTCGGTTTATTATGGCTTCGACATATGAACATCTTATTTTTTCAGTCTATCATCTCATTTTCGTACATAATTTCATGGTGGTTATTATTGAGAAACTTAAAACTTCCATATTGATGATCAGTTGAGATGTTAATGTGATTAACAAAAAGACTGATTTTTTTTTTCTCTAATTTGTAATTTCATTTTATATCTGAAACCCCATTTGACCTTCTAATGTTGTTACTTTTGAAACATGATTTTCATCTCTTTCTCCTTTAGTTTCTCAATAAAAAAAAAAAAAAAATGAATGAATGAATGAATTGCCTTTTGTGACAACATTTATAGCAAGACAAGAACAAGGACCAAGTAAATGAAACTTCATTTATTTATTTCTTCTTCTTGGACGGGATTTTTCAGGCTATAAATTCATTCAAAGAAAAGATGAGAAGCAAGTGGATTTTTCAGGCTATAAATTCATCAAATGGACTCTATGCAAGCGTTGGAACTTGGAACTTGGAAGTTGACAAATATGAAGTAATTCAATGGTGTATATCATAATATCAACTATCAACTACTTCTAAGAAACTATTATTGGGTTATTTATTCTTATGAGCTTTTGTCTTATAATTTGTCTTTTATATACCAAATTCAATTTTTTCTAATAACAATATCATCAAATGATGAGTGGTACGGGAAATACCCGCGGTAGGATCGCAGCAGTAGATGTATTGCGCATCAATTGCATCTAAATTTCTCTAGAAGGTATGATATTTGCAAAATTTTCATTTTTAACCAAGATTTCACATACAAAAATACAGGTTTCACATTTTTGGTTGTGTAGATTGAGTAGCAATTTTGTAAAATAATAATAAAATAAAATATTTAAAAAAAAACACACACATTAAGAAAAAGGGAACATTGATGATGATGCTACTAGATATTATTACCTTATAAAATTGTTTATTTAACGGTTAAAAAATTATTAGTTTATCCATTCATAAACAATGATTTCGTGACACGTTACAATTTTGTTGTACACCTCGCCGCAGGGAATAACCCCTTTCCACAGTATAAGTTGTGAGCTCCAAAGAGTACCGCCTCTTCTCGGACCCAACAAATTATCTTCGCAGAAAAAAAATCCGAAAAGGAAAAAAAATGAAACCAGAAACCAAAGCGAAAATCGAAGAGGCGGTCCGAGAAATCCTGGGTAAATCGGACATGAGCGAGACGACAGAGTACCAGATTCGAAAACAGGCCTCCGACAAGCTGGGTCTCGACCTTTCTCAATCGGAGTACAAGGCGTTTGTCAGACACATCGTCAATTCGTTCCTCGAAGAACAGGAAGACAAGTCCAAAGAACAAGAAGAAGAAGGAGAAGTTGAAGAAGAAGGCAATGGTAATGGAGAGTACGATGACGAAGGCAATCTCATTGTTTGCAAGGTTGGTTTTTGTTTTGTTCTTCTTCTACTTTGATGAAATCTATGAATTTTTCATTTTTGTTTTTGTTTTTGTTTTTTTGAATATATGTGCAGCTTTCGGATAAGAGGAGGGTGACGATTCAAGATTTTAGAGGCAAGACTTTGATTTCGATTAGGGAATATTATAGAAAAGACGGCAAAGAGCTTCCTTCTTCTAAAGGTTTGTCTTTTTGAATGTGTTTATTTATTTTTTCAAATGTGATTGATATATTTTGATGATTGAATAGAAAATTTAAACTTTGTTTTGAATAGGAAGAGATTAGAACTAGAAGAGCTTCGTTATTAGTTTTCCATTGGAGCAATTTTGAGTGTTTGCAACTTTGCATTCAATATAGATTTTTATAAGTTATGGTACATTGCTCGAATGCTGATTTCGTGCTTTTGTAATCGCAAGACATGTCTTGGGTTCTTGTATGATGGTTATTGTCTTAAGTTAAATTTTCCGAAATGTGGCTTTTTCACTAATGAGTGAGATTGCATAATCTAGTTTGCCATTTTTCCGGTTGTGATGTGGTAAGTTTATAGACTGAAATAAGATGTAGTTTGTGCTCTGAAACTCTCTTGTTTGGTTGTTACTTGTGCTCTCTTTAGTTGTTCAGAAACTGCATGAAAATTAATGAAAATAATCAGCTGTGTAATGTTTGACCAGCTACTTAAATTTCGATCTCCGTTGAAGTTTTAAGTAGTTCATTTTCCTTTCCTATAGCATGATGGAAGTCTGGCAATCTAATATTTGTTCTTGGAAAGTCACCATATCAGCATTTTCGCCATTCAACTGGGTTACTTGAGTTGTAAAGTTCTATCATATCCTATAAATTTCAGGACAATTTACATCGCCCGAAAAATACTATTAAAGTCTAGTTTCAATAGTGAACTGTGATTCTCAAGGTGTATATAATTTGTTTAATCAAAGAGTCATGTAGTTGTGCTGTTAAATGAGTGGATTTTCATGTTTTGTTGCATCTATTTGTTAGATGGGCAGTTTCTTTGGTGACTTGTGAATTAAGGAGCTTGATTGCTGGACAAGTTCTATGTTTCTAAGCTGGAGAATTGCTGTTGCTAAAGATAATTGAGCGCATCTATCAATAATAAGTGTGAATGAACTATATTTACGTATTGATTCTGTCAGTAGGAGTGCACGCATGCAGGTTTGTGTTTGTGTGTGCACGTTTTAGAAGTTTTTTGTTGTAGTGTTGTTTTATTCAATCGTTTCCATTAAGTATCCAAGTGTTTGACATATTTTCTTGTTGCATTTGGTTCAATAGCATGTCATATGATGTTTCAAGGTTTGTTGTTGTAACCTCAGGAATATCCTTGACAGAGGATCAATGGTCAATCTTCAAGACGCATGTACCAGATATAGAGAAAGCTGTCCAGAAGATGGAATCCCGGATCTAGTGAGAGATCATTCGGTGACTGATGCCCCGAATGCCCTTTTGAAATGTTACTTAGTTCTTCATATTGACAGAAGATGTTTTTGATTACTGCTCATTGTTAAGTAGCAGCATATATCCTGCTAAGAACTGATGTGGATTTTTTGATCAATGTAAGCATGTATTAAGACGTATAATTTTCTACGTGATCTGTAATTGATTAGACTTGGAAATCTGTTGGTATTGCTAATGAATGAAAAGATATTTCTTACCTAACGAATTTCGTTAATTTACACATTAATGTCCCCAACTAACATTAATGCCCCCATTACCACAAAACGTAGATTCTTAAAATGGAGTTACAAGATATGATATGTACATGATTCCTGGATGTAAAAAGAGCTACGACAGCTCTCCTCCTCTAGGCCTAACTCGTGCGACAACAATCCGGTACAGGAAAGATTTTTCCGGTAACTGGGCTCATTTCCCGTCATCAACTGGGACCTTGAAAACATTGGAAAACACCGGTTTCCAACCCACAACCCAAGAGGTTTTGCTCCTTCTTGGTGTGAGGCTGGCTGAGCTTGCTGCCATTCTCATTTTCTCTATCAAGGCCTCAGTATTGACTTGTTCAGACAAAATCTCCTCCAACTGCCTGGTATTGATCACCAGTTTCACTCTCCAAACTCCATTCCCTTGCGATGGCAGGACCTCTAGAGCCGACCCTGACCCTGAACTGTCTCCCAAGCTGTCGACGAAATCTGCTGATGACATCTTCGGAGGCTCAATCTTTTCCACCCACTTAACATCCAGCTTCTCCTCAGCCTCTACCCGTTTCACCTGCTTCCTGAAAACACTTTCACAAACCACATTCTCTCTCTCTTTTTCCTTCTCCTTCTCCTCCTCCTTTTTCTCCTCCTTTTCCATTGGAAGAAGATAGTAAAACCGCCCGCTGATCAAACGTTCATGGTCAGCCAACGGGGACGACGCGTGACCTCTCGGAAAAATCCCATATCCGGGATAACTTTCCAGTACTTCTCCAGCTAACTTGGGGCTCTTGAACTCCAGAATTGTCCCGGAGTCTGTAAGAACCCGGACCGAATTCGGACAACCATCTGCCGTCCCTTTGAGAGAGCAATTCCCCATTATGAATCCTCTGTAGTTTTTATTGTTTTCACAAGCTTTCATTGAGTTGTGTATATATATATAAACCGTGGAATCTTGAGCAAAATTTTAGTGGGAGAGACAAATACGGGGAGGTGTCAGAAGAGACACATTTATCAGTTTCAAACATGGCATATTTTCAAAATTGTAATCGGCGCCATGTGAGAAGGGACCGTTGCATGGATTGTTTAAGTGAAATTTGGTGATAATGATCCAAGGCAAAAGAATAGAATAAAAAAGTTAGAATCTTTAGATTAAAAATAGTAAAGAAACGACATATTAGGATTATTTAGAAGCAGAGACAGACCAATTCAAATTTTCTTGACTAGGGGGTTTGCATTTACTACTTGAGCTGCCTCATGGATTCCTCTATTAAAATTTGAGTTTGGTTTCTTCTCAATTTATGACAACTGACAAAAATGAAACCCATCTTCAATGTTTGACAGATAAAAATGGATTATAGTGTCAATTGAACAGAGCCCAAGTTTGTATTGATTGTTATCATTTGGACCACTTCTGCTAAACACTTGTTATAATTGATTTGTGAAACATAATAATAAGACTAATCGACACAGATGTCCTACACAGATGCCTTGAACTTTTCAAAAAGTTATACATTGCACCCTATATATTTTTTTTTGACACTAAACCCCTAAACTCTCGTAAATTTATAAAAACTAACGGATTGGCAACAGAAACCAAATTCCGTCTATTTTCAAGTCACGTGCGTCCCATAATACAAAATTTTGAAGAGTTTAGGGGCATTAGTGCCAATTAATCTAAAAACTATTATATTAACAAAAAGAAATTAATGAAATACATTAAAATAAAATTATATATTTTAAATGCATTTAAATTAATAAGTTAAATTAAATTAAATAATTAAAACAACTAAAATTTTCTCTAGAACAACAAAATATTAAATAATTATAAAAAATAGGAAAAAAAAATTTTGCATCAGCAGAAATTTAATAAAAATAAAAATAATAAATATTAGCCATCAAAATAAATTCATATATTCTCCTTTCTAATTCAATCCACAAACCAATAATCCCAAAAAAAATTCCAAAAATTAATAATTCCAAAAAAATCCAAAAATTCTTAGATATCAAATTACACAAATTTGTAATCTGGAAAAAAAAAATGATAATATCTTCATCTTTATTCTTACAACTTATATTCAACAACATAGTTTGCACTGTAATCTCCAGATTCAACAACCCAAATCACTTAAAAAACCCAGTTCTTACAACCTAGATTCAACAACAAGTTCATTCTAATCACTGTAATCTCCCTACACAATTCACAAATATATTGGTACAAAAATAAATTGTACAGAAAGCGAGAGAACTGGGTTCTGATGCAAAATAGGAATCTTGATAATTTTTTTTATTTATTCAAAACACAATTTACAAAAGTGATCTTGCTAAATAATTTACAACAACAAAATCAACATAAAAAATTTGAATCAATTGAGATAGTAGAGAAAGCGAGAGAGAAGCGACGATAGCTACGACTGGAGGTGATGGAGTTTCTAGAGGTGGAGCGGAGATTTGGGGACTCCGTGAGGCGGCGTGAGGTGGCGTGAGGTGGTGGCGGATGTGCAGTGATGATGGCGACGGCGACGTGAAGTCGGCTTTGCGGCGCGCGGCAGAGGAGTTGGAAGGTGAGGCGGTGGTGGGAGCAGAGTCTGAGAAGAGAGTTTTTGTGAGAAGAGAGTTTTAATTTTAATTGGGTGGTGGGGATTGGAGATTTGGAGATGAGATTTGGATGAAATTATTTTTTTTTATTATTCAATAATTTTGTTTTATAATAATATTTAATATTTAATATTTAATATTTAATGCCAATTCATAAATGTACATCTGTTTGCAAAAATTTAAATACATTTAATAATATTTAATTTAATTTTAATGTATTTTATTAATTTCTTTTTGTTAATATAATAGTTTTTAGGTTAATTGGCACTGATGCCCTCTAAACTCTTCAAAATTTTGCACTGTAGGACGCACGTGACTTGAAAATAGACGGAATCTGGCTTCCGTTGTCAATCTGTTAGTTTTTGTAAATTTACGAGAGTTTAGGGGGTTTAGTGTCCAAAAAAAAAGTATAGGAGGTAATGTGCAATATTTTGAAAAGTTCAGGGTTATCTGTGCCAATTAGCCTAATAATAATAATAAATAAAGGAAAGGTCAATTTTTGACATATTCAATTAACTAAAAGCATACAAAAAATATATTAAAAATGAATCTAAAACAAAGCATTCTAAAAAACATAAAACTTAGTATTTTTTTTTTAAAAAAATAAAAATAAAAATAATCATCTAATCTAAATCATACTTAATTCAACCCACATTGATGGAATAGTGGGATGGAGTAAATCACCATCGAAATAAACGGTAATACTTTGGTCTTCCAGACTGTAAATTCCCATGTCTTTACCTACTCCTCCGTCTACTTCATTGTAAGAATGGAAGTCGTGGGTAAAGTATATTGAATTAGACTTGCAATTATAATAAGTAATTCACTGCATAAATTTGTCCTTTTAAAATAATTAATATCTTGATATCGTCCGCACCATGTCTTTATAGGGGTCCAAGTATCATCACCAATTTAAAACTTTCTTAACCAATTTTGGGTGATTTTATTCGTACTCTATATTTAGCAATCAATTTTTATTTTTTTAAAAGAAATTAAAAATATATTTGAAATTAATATTTAAAAGAGAATCTCATGTTTAAGAAAATATAAAGTATTTTTAATGATATATGTTAATATCTAATTATTAATAGAAAACTTTTTTTTTTTTTACAAAAGATTAACATAAGAAAATAATTAATAATTATTAGTGTTTGCACTTACAAACTATTTAGTCTTCTTGATAGTTTTACTCAAGAGTATTATTGGATTTTCAAACATAATAATTTGGGATATACATACGGTTTTTGAAGATACAAATATCATCGCTCCCGACAAAAATGTTACACAATTGGGCTCAAACCCATCTTAAATGTTTTGGTTTGTATTGATTGTTTTGATTTGGGCCAAGACCTACCTTTTAAACAAGAAAATCTTTGGAGCACGTGCACTGCAAAGTGATACATCATATCAATGAAAATAAAACTTAGGGCTGCCACATAAACTTTTCGTGCCACATGCTTAATCCTTGGTAGTTGGGTGCACCACTCAGATGTACACTTGTTACATTGAAAATGTTCTCCTTTAAAACATATCAACTTCTTTTCTATTCTTTTTATATCTTTATTTCTAAATAAAGAAATATATATAAATATATACATATATATATAAAAGGTCTCAATATTCTATAACGGTTTGTTTACTTATTAGGAATCGTAACTAGGGAAGTAATCTTAAGATTTCAGTGTTTTATAAAAACTATTGGAAATCATGTTATGTGTACAAACAGATCAGGGATTTCCCTTTTTTTTGATTCTACCTCTTTCCAATGAAATATGATTCCCTCTCTTGAGCAATAAAAACAAGTAATATATTTTATTATTAAAAAAAATGAAATGATATACTTTGGTATAACTTAATATACCAAACATACGTATAAACATTTGCTGATTAACATATGTATATATTTCTTCAGCACAACTAACAGTGATTATTATAAAAGTTACAACGATACCAAACTGATCCTTAATATTTTTTTATTCTTTTTAGATAAATAATGATAATTAATGGTGTAAATATGGGCCGGATAGACAACCTGCCGACGATGACAGGCCAGACTAGGCACAACCCCTATGCCTAGAACGGTCAAGGTCTTTAATTAATGTCTGCCGTACTGGCTCAGCCCGGCTTGCTAGGAGGCGGGCCGACCGTTGGGCTTGCCATTTGTTTTTTCTTTCTGCTGTTGGGCCTGCATTTTTTTATTTTAATTTTTAATTTTTTGAATGTTTGCTGACGTCAGCAAACGGTCAAATTATTTTAAATGAGCTTAAAAATTACAATTTGCCCCCTCATCTCTTCTATTTTATATTTTTATCCACATTTCAAAATTTTCTATAAATACTCTCATCCATTCCAATTTCCATACACTTTCTCTCAATCTCTCATTATCTCTATTCTCCAACTCTCCATTACTCTCTCTAATCTCTATTCTCTACGTCATTTCATATTATCATAATCTCTCTCTCTCTCTCTCTCTCTCTCTCTCTCTCTCTCTCTCTCTCTCTCTCTAATCTCTACACTTCTAATCTACTATTCTAATACTATATTACTAATTTACTATTTTTCCCGATAGTCTAAACATGGACAATGATAATTTTGATCTTTCCGAACCGACCCAACCGACAACGGGACCTTCCACCTCCATACCGATATCATATCCCAAAGTTAGAAAGTTGACATATGTTGTATGACAGTGTTTTGACAAAGAAGAAATATCAAACCCAGACGATAGGGTCACAACAAAATATCGCTGTAAGTTTTGTAACTATTATATACCAGTTCTAAGTTGGGAACCAGTCATTTGAAAATGCATATGGACAAATGATATATACAAATGCATGGCTCGACACAGATAAGTAGGCAGTACAACCCAGACATAACTACAACGGGACCCATATGGCTTCGTTACGACGCCGCGTATGCTAGAAATTGCACTCTTTTTCCCTTACTAAGTTTTTATCCCATTGAATTTTTCTTGGTAAGATTTTTTAATGAAGCAATCATGTAATACTGAAAATTCGAAATAAATAAATAATTCTTCATTTCATATTTTCATAATTTCATTTATTTTTTATTTTCTTTAATATTTAATATTTATTTATTCTTTGAATCATTTTATTAAATAAAATAATAAATCGATCTATTTTTTACATTTTTTTTATTAGACTAAAATAATAAATAAGATAGACAAATTAGAATTATAAATATAAAAGTTAAATTGTTAAAACAATATTGTAAGTTAGTACAATTGAATTAAAACATTTAAATTCTAAAAAAATTTAATTTAATTTAATTTTTAAAATTCCAAGTCTACATGCTGTAATAGCCCAGCCTGCTGACACGGCACATATGGCATGTGCCAGCAGCACATGCCGAGCCCCCCGTTTTTGAAAAAAGGGTTGGACCAGACCTGATACATCAACTTGCTGGGCCGATTTCAAAAAACGGGCCTTATCGGCCCAGTATAAATGGACCGTGCCGGCCCACATTTACACCTTTAATCATAATCCACACACTTAAACTTCTTGTACATGCACATAATATAATTTTTGTATGCACCAAAAATCCATGAAGATGACAATTGACAAAGCAATCCTTCTCATCCTCACAAAACTGATAACCACTTAACCAGTAAACCAGACAGCCACTCCTCTTTCATTCCAACATGCAATTCAAGTCCACCTGTCCAATTTACTCACCACAAACACAACACAATCACATAAACACTTGTTTGTTCTACAACTAGATAAACAAACCAAACCCACTTGTTGTCTTAAAAAACCCAAAACGACACACCGATATCATCAAAACAACACCACACTAAAGTTGAAAATGGGCTGCGCGTCTTCGAAACAAATTGAGGCCACCGCCATTGACATCTACCGTCCGGCTCCATCCAGCTTCGCCGTCTTCGATATCAACGCGGTGGAAGAACCCTGGCTGGCGGCGGCGGCGGCGGACAACACAACAACTCAGGAGAACAACCAAGAGAAGCAGAGCACCACCAACAACCACTTGCCGGCTCCGATTCTCGAGAAGCTCAGCAAATTCGAAACCGATATTGCTCCTCACTCGTGGGTCGAAGTCAGCAAAGCCCTAGAAGACCTCAAACCCACTATCAACGACAACAAAAAGACCATTGTTGCCACGTCACCACATAAACCACCACCACCAGCACAACCCATATTGCAGAATAAACAGAATACCCCACCTAAGAGCTCATCGTTTCACACTCTTGAAGAGCTCGACAAGAAGCTACAGTCTACGAAAACATCGAAAGAGTTGAGAAAAACAGAGTCGATGATGATGAAGTCCTCCTCCACTGAGTTGTTGAACAACAAGCCCGAGTCACGAGTCGTCGGAGAGGGTTTCAGGTCTGTTAAAGAAAACATCTTTCTCGTAAGAGACAGAGTCGAGAGAGAAAAAGAAGGCAAGCAATCCAACCACGTCATCAAGCGGGACCCACTCAGCGATTTCCCGGAGAACTGTCCTCCGGGAGGCGCTGACTCGGTCGTAGTCTATACGACGTCGTTGAGAGGAGTGCGTCGCACGTACGAGGAATGCACACGCGTGCGAAACATATTCGAGTTACACGGCGTCGTTTTTGATGAGAGGGACGTGTCTTTGCACGGTGAGTTCCTGAGCGAGTTGAGAGAGTTGCTGGGTGAGGAGGGGGGAGCGAGTTCGCTGCCACGTGTGTTCGTGAAGGGGAGGTATGTAGGCGGAGCGGACGAGTTGAGTGAGTTGAACGAATCGGGTCGACTCGGTAGGATACTGAGGTGGGCACGTGTGGAGACCGGGTTGGGTTGGCGAGCGTGCGAGGGGTGTGGGGGTGCTAGGTTTGTGCCTTGTTTGGATTGTGGTGGGAGTTGTAAGGTTTTGGTGGATGGGGGTGTTAAGGAGAGATGTGGGAAGTGTAATGAGAATGGGTTGGTACGTTGCCCCGCTTGTTTTTAGGTCCTCTAAACCATGGATGATATGATACCACTGAATGAATATATGTATTGGATGTATATATGCATCTGATATTATGCTTTTGTATTAATTTTATAGAAGTTGTGAATTTATAATTTGATAATATCAATCATATGATATGATTTTGAGTTTTGAGTTAGGAAAGATAGATAAATTGGGGATTTTTTGTGTCAATTTTTATCTAAGGTATTATAATCAATGAAATGAATTTGGGGTTTTTATTTATGTTAATTTTCAAAACATCAGTGAATATCGAATGAAGAAGAAGAAGAAGAAGAAGAAAAAATAAAAAAAAATTTTTAATGAGGTGGGTCCCACGATGAGAATCAGATGGAGAGGCATCTGAAACCCATCTGTTGGGGTGGGAATCAGATTACCCCCTAGAGGGTAATGTGATTTTCATAGGATTCACTTTTCCAGAAATTCAAAAACACAAACCTGCTACCAAACATGTGTTCATGAAGGGGAGGTATGTAGGTAGAGCAGACGAGTAGGGTGAGTTGAAGAGTCGGGTCGACTCGGTAGGATAGTAAGGTGGGCACGTGTGGAAACCGAGTTAGGTTGGTAAGCGTGCAAGGGGTGTGTGGTTGCTAGGTTTGTGCCTTGTTTGGATTGTGGTGGGAGTCGTAAGGTTTTGGTGGATGGGGTATTAAGGAGAGATGTAAGAAGTGTAATGAGAATGGGGTGTTTAAGGCATCTAAGCTAGACTTGACACGGTTCCGGTTTGAACCGCCGAACCGAATAGGGATCGAAAAAACCAAAATCAGAATCGATTTTTCGGTTTCGGTTCAGGAACGGAAACGGGAACCGGATCAAGGCGATTTCAGTTCCAATTTTGAAGGAACTGTCTGGTTCCGGTTCGGTTAGAACAATTGGTTCCTTCAAAAAAAAAATTTAATTCGTGGAACCACTAAAGTACTGAACCAAAGATCCAAAATTCCAAACCATATCTCTCATCTCTCTCTCTCCCTTTACCACAAACCCACCTCTCTCTCCCAAAATCAAAAATAGAATATTAGATTTCTCTCTAATCCAAACTAGACAACCAGTCAAGCTCAAGCACCCATGAGTATGAGTCCAAGCACCCATGAGTATGAATCCATGACCGGATGACCCACCACCACAAACCCAAAATCCACCACCACCACCTAAACTAAATCACACTAACTGGCGACCGCCACAACACCACCCCTAATCTCATCTCTCTCTCGATCGATCGATCCAAGCAAGAAGACAAAGAAGATGACAGACGAAGAAGAAAGAAGATGATAATGATCGATCCAAATTTGGGTTGACTTGGGAGAGAGAGTGATTTTGGTTGATTTTGTGTTGTGTTGTATTGATTTGTGAGAGAATGGGAGGGAGACAATGAGACATGGGTGAGTGACTAAGTACTGCTTGTGATTGGATTAAAAAAAAAAAAGTTCAGAACAATTGGAACCGGAACCAACGATTTCGAACTGGAATCGAAACCGTATCAGGTTTAATCTGAGCAGGGCCGGCCCGTGGGGGCAGAAACCTAGCCATTTGTTGGGGCCCCAAATTGACCCAATTTACTTCATCTTTTTTTATAAAATCAGGGGCCTAGGAACCCAATCTATTTAAGTTTAAACAAGGTCCAATTCTAAACTTTTTACTACTTTTATTTATTTAATTTTCTTTTCAAATCAAGGCCTAATGAACTAATTCAATTAATCAAAAAATAAACTTCAAAGGCAACATACTTACGATTCTAATTTCTGAGACTACACTATTTAAAACAAAAACAAAAAACAAATTAATTAAAAACAATAACAATGACCTAAAAACTAAAGTTCTAAACGAATAAAAAATAATTAGTTAATTTGCACCATAAAGCAAGAAGAATAGAAATTTAAACAATGTTTTGTTTTTATATTATTAGATACGATAAATCTTTTTTATTTTAATTTATGTGGATTAGATTGTATTTGGTAAATGAATAATTATTTATTTAATTTTTTTTTTATGTTAACGATAATAATTTTTATATGGGGTCCCGATTTTTGTTAATATCATTAAATGGATGGGGTCCCAAAATATCTAGAGACGGCTTTGAATCTGAGCAGTATTTACATACGCATGACATGATACCATTAGATGGATATATGTATCGGTATCGGATGTATATATGCATCTGATACTATGCTTTTGAATTAATTTTATAAATGTTGTGAATTTATTTGATAATATAATTCATTTGATATAATTTTGAGTTTTTGAGTTAGGAAAGATAGATAGTAAAGAGATTCAAATCTTTTATTGAATGCACATATTACCTGATGATACACATTGAATAGATTATATAGAAAGGAAACCGATGAAAGCTGTCTACGATTAGCAAAACAATACCTTTAAATAAAATGTAAATCAAGAAAATTTAAAAAAGAATTATGAGTTTACAGCACTAATATAGATTTTTGGGAACAAAAGGTGTTAGCCGAAAGTGCAATGGCTCATTACTCATTAGCTTCTCTGTTTTTATACCAAGTGGTCCAAGTGTAAAAACCATAGATTCAAAAAATAGATTAAAATTTTAAAACTAAAAAAATATTAAATTATAAGGGCCCAACCGGGTTCGAACCGGTGACCTCTTGATCTGCAGTCAAATGCTCTACCACTGAGCTATGGACCCTTGAATGCTATAGTAAACATAAAAGCTATTAATATAATTTTAAAAAATTAATTGAGTTAGAAAGAATATACAATTATATGTCATATGCAATCACAGTTCACTTGGATGTTTTTCAAGTATTTTTATTTTATTTTATTTAAAAATATATATATATATATATATTAATGGAATTTGGAATATGCTTCAAGGATATTTATAGTTTAACTAAACAACAAACAAGACGGGCAACAATTATGTGATATAATATTAATTTTCTTACAGAATATAAAGTAGATAACATGTTATCGTATAGTGTACAGTTGATTAATTTATGATTTGTATAGTCATTTGGCACATATGCTTAACACTCCAATAACGTTTGTTCTTAACTATTTAGATGTAAACATTTCTATTTTAATGAAAATTTATATTAAACTCTTAATAAATATCATAAAATTTGTTTGTAAAACTAGCTTAAAGAATCATTTTTGAAAGGTTCACAAGATCACGAATGTCCGTGAACTCTTTATTGAAAGTTTTATAAAAATATAAACACCGATTATACTCTACAAATAAGGCTGAACTCTTTAATATTAAAACTCTTATTAGAAACGTTCGGAATAAATTATCTTAGAATAGTCATCGATCCAAGATTATGACGAGTATTCAATAATTTGATTTATCTATTCAAGTCATATTAAATCGGTAAAACCAACATAGAAATCAACATCTTGACCAACTCCAATGAACCCAACAACTTGAGCAATTCAAGTCTACTCTACTTCTAGAGCCACTAATTTTTTTTTTTTTTTTTTGTTTCTTCTTGTACACTCAATAAATTAATTTGGAATTTGGAATTTAGACTTTGGTGTAGTGTAATGTATATCCTAATTTCTAAAAAAATCTAGTATATACCCGAAGTAATGCATTTGACCGAGTAAATTTTCCACACCACATAAGATATATCCGATGCAATGCATTTTGACCGAATAAATTTTCGGTACCACATGACGTGTACCCATAGGTTAAAATTGCATTACCCAAAGTTTTATTTCCCAATTGAAGAAGTCCCCAAAATGTTTTTAATTTTCTAAATTTGAAGTAGGTGGAGTCTTTTTGAGAAAGTTGTGTTGTGGCACAACACCCACTAGGCCACTACTGCTAGTTTTTTTTTTTTGTTTTCAAGTTCAGTGGCTTAAACCCCAACCACTTTTTAAAGAAATTGTGTTTCTTTCTTTCTATTGATCAAATCCTTTGAAAGAAAGTGATAATGCAACTTTTCAAATGGGAATTCACAACCACCACAACAAAAACACCCCAACTACAATTTTTATTTAATTTTTTTTTTTTGGTTGTTTTAAAACAAAAAGCTAGCTACCAAGTTCCACCTAATTGGATTGCTTGGATTAGATTTTTTTTTTTTTTCCTTTTTCTTTCTTTATAATAATGCATGTGGGAATAGATTGCTTGTCAATCAAGAAACTAGACAAAGACAACCCCATTATAGGTTGTTCCTTCACATCAGGAATTCTTAAACGCCAGTTTAAAATTGAGAAATCTACTGATCAGATCTATAATGAAAATAAAAGGAAAAAAAGAATCTAAGTTCGTCAACTTTAAAAAGAGAATCATAAAAAAGAACGAGAACTTAATTCCTATTCCTTTTTAACTGAATTCCTAAATTATGTATAATTTAATCGTCTAGTTAACAGGATTAGTAAACTCATGAGCAGTGAGTTTGCAAATAGTTTATACGAAGGATCATAATAAAAACTAAATGATCAGAAAAGGAAAAAGGGAAAAAAACTAGAACAATCAGGGGAAAGATTATCATAATCATGATCATCTCCGAATAATCCCCACTCATATAGAAAGAAAAGGTTTGAAATCCTGGAGAGGATATCAAAAACAACATTCACAAAACAATTATAGCAAAACTTAATTAATTAGGTTTCAGTTCTTTTGTGTTCGTACTTAAAATGATACATCAGATAATCACCAATACATAATAATGAAGATCATCATATATATTTTTGAACTTATTTATGTATATAAAGGCAAACCCAAGTACAAAAAAGGTACAACAATATCAATCAGCCTAACATTTTACAGATCGCAGGCTGCAAACATAGAGATATTATTTTTTATCATCAGCTACTTTACTTGAATCTCCCAAAATTCTTTAACTTTCTATATTGCTTTGATCGAACTATTTTCCTTCACTAACTTGGTTATTTGTATAGACTATAGAGCTTGTGTTTGTGACTTTGTGTGTGTTCACTCTTGTTCATCAAATATGTCCAGAAGAGAGAGTGCCTGCATGAAATTAATTCAATTCAACAAATTAAGTTAAAATCACAAGTAATTAACAAGTATATATATACTATATATGCAGATCATGAAATAGAATTGTAATTAAATTAATTATTACCTCTGGAATGTTGAGTTCGAGACGGAACTTGGGGCCATCGTAGTGGTGGAGGATCGGCCTGAAGGAGTCCTCTTCCAGGGGCTCACAAATTTTCCTGGTGATGACTTGAACCTGAGCAGGAAAACGAGATTCTCCAGGGCATTTCTTGTCCTCCCAGGCTGATGGATCAATGTTTGTTCCTCCAAACCCAGCAGCCTAAACATAAACAACACCAGTTTAATTCAACATCAATTAAGTGACCAAAACAAAACAAAACAAAACAAAACAAAATTGGGTTTAATTCACTAATACAAACCTCAAAAATTCCATGGAGTTGGTGGGTTGAGTAGTTGTACAGGAAAAGTGGCAATCCTGGAGTTATTGCACGAACTGAATCTCTGTAACGTGGAGGCAAACCTGGACACAGTTTTCCAAACCCAAAATTTAATAAAAATAATTAAAACTATCTAGGATCTTTATCAAAATCAAAACATTGTAAATCATACAAAAAGATTGAAAATTGAAAGAACAGAACATACCAAAGAGCTGTCTCTTGAGATTCTCAGCCATGGTATCATTGTTGCAGACGAAAATATATCCACCGATGGTTTCATTTCTAGGCAAGGCCTCTGATGGAGGCAGAGTCTTGAATCTCTTATCAACCCCAGTTTTGTTATTCTCTTTAGTATCATTGTTATTGTTGTCACCATCTCTGTTGTTGTTGTAGTTCTTCTTGTGGTGGCTGTTTTTCTTCCCCATTTTGCTACCATGATTGTTGTTGTTGTCTTCCTCCTTGTTCTTGTTATAATTATTCCCCTTCAAATTCACATTCATGTAATGATTGTTGTTGTTGTTGTTGTTGAAGACAAAATTTCCAGGCTTTGAATAGATACCCTTGTTGAATCCTCCATTGATTCCGATGTTCTTCTGAGAAGCGACACCGCCGATATCGATCATCGACCGACCATATGGACTCAGACCAATATCGTTGATGTTGTTCATGTTCATGTTCATGTTCATGTTGTTGTTTGTGATTCCAAGCTTGTTGTATCCGTCATCGAAGAGATTATAATCAGACCCTTTTGCAGGCTTCAAGTTCATCAAGCCTAATCCGGCGCCGCCGCCGCCATTGTTGAATTTTTCAAGCGAAGAAGAAGAAGAAGAGTTGTTATAGTTATTATTCAATTCACCGCCATAGTTGTTGTTGTTGTTGTTGTTGTTGTTATTCAGTTCACCGCCGACTCTTATGTCAAAATTCCTCCTCTCGTTAGTCGTCGTCCTCTTGGAGACATGACTGTTGCTCCAAATCGAATCGTTGAGCGACAGATTTGCCAAGTTCGAAGCTTGAACTCTCAGCTGATCACTGAACTGATAAAACGACTGCTGATTGTTGATCTCCATCTAATCAAAACTCAAAAACAGGATCTGGGTCTGTGTATGAGAGATTTGTTGTGTTTTTTTTTTTTTTTTCTCTGATGATCTAAAAAACAGAGGAAATGTTAAAAATAAATAAGGCTTTGTGATTTGTGAAAAAGGAGACTGAGAGAGAGAGAGTTAAATAAGGAGAGTAATATTGATTAAGAGAATATGAAATTTCTAGGAAGGTGGTATTTAGAAAGCGATTAGTACTATTTAAGATTGCGTGTCGATTTGTCAAAGAAGAAAGTCACAACTCACATAGTCACATACAGAGAAAATAAAATTAATTATTATTTAATATCCTAATTTAGTTTCCATTTTTATTTACCAAATTTTAAATTAAAATGACCAATATCCTATTTTCTCGGTCGTTTGAGCCTCTCAAGGAATGCTCTATCAAGGTTCAAGTCTTGCGTTGCCTTGGTATATATATATAATTTGTCCCACCTTAGTTATTAAATTCCAAGTGTGGATGTCTTCTCCCAGTTCTATTGGGAACAACTCTCTCTCCAGTTGTAAGAGTTGTAAGAGTTGTATCATTTATACCATCTCCTTAATAGTGAGAGTAGTATTCCGGGATATGTTTATCCGAATGATATAGCATACGAATAAAAAATAATCTAATTATTTATTGCATATATATATATAAAATGAGTGAGTCTCTCATAAATGATCCCTTATTTTAATTTCGATAAAGACCTTAATGAAATCACATCGAGTTTTATGAATTTTGATTTGAAATATTTTTTACATGATAAGTTCATTTAATTTACCTATGAATTTTTTTTTGAGATTTTTTCAAGCATTAAAACTATTTTTCTTTTCACTCATTTTTCAGATGTCTTTATATTTAACAAAATCAAGAAAAATAGTTCTAGTACTTGAAAAAAATCTGAAATTAAAATAAGAGATCATTTACGAGAGACTCGCTCTATATATATATATATATTATAATATCAATTAATCTAGAGCTAGATATTTTTTTGAAAGCTTTCGTTAATGATAAGATTTGAGCCTCTGATCTATAAATTATTTGTCCAAGTACTAAACTAGTTTATCTACTAGATGAGTTACACTCATATTGATTTATTTATAACATATGACACCTCACATCCTTTTAGAAACTTCGGTTGATTGAAAATATCTTCTATGTTCTTAAAATATAAAATATATTTACTTTGGTGCTAATTAAAATTTTAAAAAATAAATTAAATGGGAATAATTAATGAATTTGTAGTTGAGCGAATAGGAGAGTGATGATGACGGCAGCAACGCGGTTTTGGGGGGTTGGGTTGAGTTTTGAGTTGATGACTAATGACTTGGTGGTGTTCGGTGTCTGGTGTCTCGTGGGTGGGTTTTTATCTAGAAGGTCTCCTAGGAAGTTCCATTCTTGACTTTTTCAATTTCTTCAAATCGAGTTCACACGTGTGATGATATGGCTGTGAGGGAGGTTTCCATTTCTATTTTCAATTTTTCAATTTCTGAAATCGAGTTCACACGTGTGATGATGGGGCTGTGGGGGAGGTTTCCATTTTAATTTTCAATTTTTCTTAGGTGCTAAGTCTTCAAAAAGTGTTAACAAACGCGTAAGCATTGATAGATATAATTATATATACACTTGTGACACTTCTCTCTCTCTCTCTCTCTCTCTGGGCTGATTTTGGGACGTACATGTGTATGTATTTATTTATGTAGGCCTTCATTTTTGGTCTTAAATCTCATTTAGTCTAGGGTTTGATGTGATCTACTGAAATCAAATATTTACCGTATATGATATATCTATAAAAAAACATATATATATAGAGAGAAACTCTTTTATCTATTATTATAAAATGTACATGATGTGATTTTGGGAAGTAATTTTTTTTTTACTTTTTTTTATTAAAGATCTTATTAGTTTTGAAATTTTTTTTTTTTTTTTATAATAATGATAGACTAATCTGATTACTATGTAGGTTTTGATGCAATGTAGCCAAATTTTCTATTCTTTAGAGGAAGAGAGTAATGATTCTTGTTGTTGGGTATTATAATGATGAGAATGATGCACACTAATCATAATTAACAAACGTAATATTTAAAAAGAAACCCTTCACATACACACACCATAAAATCGTGGGTTTGAGTCTCTTTATTTTCTCTGTAAAAACCATAAATTATTGCAATAATTAAAAAAAAAAAATTAAAAAACAGTGTATTTTTGCAATAATAGTCTCATGGACTATACCTCTGTCCAATGGGCCTGAAATGGGCCTCTTTAGAGTACATATCAATGGGACTGCTAGAGATTTGGGTCAAATTAGTATAAGGCCTAGAATACTTGATTTTAATGTTAATTTTAAATAAAAACCTTGTTTAATGACATATTACTCCCATTAATCTCATCATTGATATCAGAAAAGATTGGAATATTAAATAATAAATAAATTTGGTCACAAAGCTTTGAGTCTCATAATTATGGATGACCTTTTCTATGAAGAAAATGAGGCAATTGCATGTAATTTCAGTAATTGCAAGCTGTAGCATCGGGACATATAGAGATTGACATTTGACAATGACACAGCAATGCAATTTTTAAAAATACTCGACCAAACAAACAAACACTCCATAGTAAACACAATTACAAATGGATTTTGATGCATCAATGAAACTAGTACAATCTGGCTGGCTTTTTCATGCCTTTCTCAAACTTGGTAACAAAAAAAATAATAATTAAAAACTGAATTGTAATTTGGTTCGGTCTAAATCTTGATAATTAGTATTAGTTTACGCGTTAAAATCAATTAAAAAATAAAATAAAAAACATGTTAGATTTATTGAACATTTACGACCATGACAAATAAATGTACGTAACAAGTCATATATCATGCTTAAACGGTATATATTCTCCTGCATAACAATTTTAGAACTGTGAGAATAAAAGACTACTTACTTTATTCATCATAGACAACGGTATTTATACACAATACGACATGAGGAGAATTTAGTCTAATTACATAACCTAATTATATTAGAATTACAGCTGTGCAGTCCTAAGTATCATAGGAGAAGTCACGTAATTGGATTACTGTTATCATGCCCCCGCAAGATAGAGCTTCCGTCGAGGACGCCTATCTTATATCAATGATCAATGAACTGTTTCCGGGAGAGAGTCTTTGTCAACGAGTCAGCTAGCTGATCATTGGTGTGAACATGTGCGATACGGAGCTGATTGCGAGCAACCTGATCCCGAACAAAAAAGAAATCTATGGCGACATGCTTCATGTGACTATGGAAGATAGGATTCGCACAAACATACGTGGCACCCACATTATCACAGTATATAACCGGTGGACCAGAAATTGGCACTTTGAGTTCAGTGATAAGATTACCAAGCCAATTCAACTCAGCAGCCGCCGACGCAATGGCGCGAAATTCAGCCTCTGTGGAAGAACGGGCTACCGTGTGCTGCTTCTTGGAGCTCCAGCTGATGGGTGTGGAGCCAAGGAAGACGACATAGGCTGTAGTGGATCGCCGGTCATCAGGATCACCTCCCCAGTCTGAGTCGGCAAAGGCATGCAGCTGTGGTGATGATTTCCGACTGATGAGAAGACCATGACTTAGCGAGCCCTTGAGATAGCAGAGGACACGCTTCACTGCATTCCAGTGGATTGAGGTAGGACGATGCATGAACTGAGAAAGTTTGTTGACCGCAAATGAGATGTCCGGCCTGGTGAGAGAAAGGTACTGAAGAGACCCTACAACCTGCCGGTATTGAGTGGCATAAGTGGGAGCACTGCCATCTACTAGTTTCAGTGTATCAGTTGTGGAGAGAGAAGTGGCGACGGAGTTGGCCTCGAGCATGCTTGATTTGGTAAGGAGATCGCAGACATATTTCTGTTGGGAAAGAAACAGTCCGTGTGTGGAGGAATGAGCCTCAACGCCGAGAAAGAACGATAGCTTACCCAAATCCTTTAGGGAGAATCTGTGAGCTAGTGCCGTAATGAACTGGCGAACCGGGGGCTCCGAAGAGCCTGTGACAATAATGTCATCCACATAAACGAGTAAATACACTGTGTGACCAGAGTGGTGGTAGATGAAAAGAGATGCATCGCTCTTGGAGTTGATGAAGCCGGCGGACAGCAGGAAGGAGCGGAGCTCATTGTACCAAGCTCTAGGGGCCTGACGGAGGCCATAGATAGCCTTTCTGAGCTTGCAAACATGAGTCGGCAAGGAGGGATGCTCGAATCCAGGCGGCTGCTCCATGTACACATCATTAGTGAGAGTGCCCTGCAAAAAAGCATTATTGACATCCAGTTGGCGCAAAGGCCAACCATTAGTTACAACAATTGTTAGAATTAGACGGATTGTGGCAGGCTTCACTACTAGACTGAATGTGTCAGTAAAATCGATGCCAGGGCGTTCATGAAAACCCTTCGCCACAAGACGAGCCTTGTACCTCGCAACGGAACCATCCGGGTTTTGCTTGATCCGAAAAATCCACTTGCATCCCACCACATTGTGGGATGAGTGAGCTGGAACCAGGACCCAAGTTGAGTTTTTAACTAACGCATCATATTCGACGCTCATCGCTTTGCGCCATTCCACATGTTTTCGGGCTAGGATGAGACAGGTAGGTTCTGTTTGGGGTGGGAGATGCGTAACTATATGCAGGTCAAGAATGGTCCTCGGTTTGAATATATTGCTTTTTGACCGGGTATGAATGACTCTAGTTGGGGTGGTGGTTGCTGGTGCAGACTCGGTGAGAGGAGCAGTGAGAGTGGGGCTGGTGGACTGAGTGGAAGCTGGATGTACGGTGGAGTGGGCAGGCGAGACCTGATGTGGGTGTGGCAAGGTGTGTGTGGGCTGCGGGACCTGGTGAGGATGCGGCGAGTGTTGTGTGGGCTGCAGGACCTGTATGGGGTCGGTATTGAAGGGTGGAAAAGTGTGAATGATGTCAGGGTAGTGGAAAGGTTGGTTAGGTGTGGGTGACTCTATTTCTTGGTCGAAGCTGACAGTGGGGAAGGGGGACGTGAGCCAATGACTGACTTGGACCGGAATGGGAGGAGGTGCGTGACCGACTTGGTGAGCAAACGGAAATTCTGACTCGACAAACACGACATGATGGGAAACATACACTCTATTTGTGTGACGATCTAGACACAGGTAGGCATTATGAGCATTGGAATAACCGACGAAGACACATGGTTTAGAGCGAGGCTCCAGTTTGTGAGATGTGTATGGACGCAACCAAGGATAACAAAGACAACCGAATACACGTAATTTACGATAATTCGGATCGTTGTTGAAAATCATAGAATGTGGGTTACTGTTATGGAGAACTTTTGTGGGCATGCGATTTATTAGGTAAACCGCGGTCTGGAAGGCAAGAGACCAGAACTTCAATGGCATGGAGGCGTGATGAAGCATGGTTAGAGCCGTTTCCACCACATGTCGGTGTTTGCGTTCAGCAGTGCCATCATGTTCAGGAGTATGGGGTGGTGATTTCAAATGTTGGATACCAAGATTTTGTAAGACAAGACCAAGGGATTGAGCCTCCCCTCTACCATCAGAGTAAATAGTTTTGATTTTAGTGTTGAAAATTTTTTCGACAAGGGCCTTGAAACGTTTGAAAATCTGTGGGACATCGGACTTGTATTTTAGTGGATATAGCCATGTGTATTTGGAAAAATAATCCACAAAAATAACATAGTAACGATACTGATCAAAAGACGATACGTGGGCAGGGCCCCAAACATCAGTGAACACAACTTCTAATGGTTTATTGCAAGATAATGTCGAAACACCAAATGGTAGTTTGTGACTTTTATTACATAGACACGCAGGACAATGAGAAAATTTAGACTCTGACTTAGAGACAGGGAGACCCTGAGAGGATATGAGATTCTGGAGAACCTGTAGAGACGGATGACCGAGGCGACAGTGCCAGGCTAGGGAGGAGACTTGCGGTTGAGTAGATGTTGACAGGAGTTGGGCGGTAGACAGACGAGACAGACGAGACGAAGATGTCTTTGGCCAGACATATAGGTTGCCCTCATTCCGGCCGCGGACCAAGTATGCCCCCGTGGTCAGATCCTTCACAAGAAAATAGTTAGGAAAGAACTCAATAGATGTATTATTGTGAGTGCAAAATTTTGACACAGAAATAAGATTGTGAGATATGCTAGGGGAGCACAAGACATGGGAGAGAGGGAAAGAATTATCATTGGAATTTAAAATAGTGGAGCCAGTATGAGTTATAGGAATTGTTTTACCATCCCCAACCATGATGTCTTCAGGGCCACTGTATTCCGAATGTATGGACAGATTTTGGAGATCCGAGGTCATGTGATGAGAGGCTCCAGAGTCAAGAATCCAGTTGTTATTGCGAGTGGTATGCTGGTCAGCAGTCATGTGATTTGATTGTGGCCATGTTTGGGAACCTGGATGAGGACGCGAGAGACAAACTCGAGCCGTGTGTCCAACCTTATCACATAGCTGACATATCGGCCGAGAATTGTTGTTGGAAGTGGAGGGGCGCCACTGATTTGAAGAGCTGAATTGTCTCTGATATGGTGACCGAAATTGGCTGCCTTGAGTTGGTGGAAAGTTGCGACCACTATTTTGTAAAGAACCAAAGGCTGGCTGTTGACCGTGAGAATTAGTGGATGAATGCTGTTGATATTGTCCCACATGGTGACTGTAAGAGTTGGCATTACCTCGCTGATTTCGGCCTCTCCTGTTAAAGGTACGTTGATTGAACTGTGCCGTAATTACCGGACTGCCTTTCTTCGCTTCATCACGTTGAATAAAAGCCTCATGATCGAGAAGTTTGTCGTAGAGTTCTTCGAACGTAATTGGAGTGTCTCGGGCTCGTATTGCGGAAGCAAGAGATAGGTACGCTGGACCCAAACCGTTCAAGGTGTAAATTACAATAGCTCCTTCATTAACCGGATGACCCATGAGTTCAAGATTGTCAAGAATATTTTTGATGCCTTGCATGTAGTCGGCCACAGACTTGTCTGCCAAAGAGACGTTGGTAAGGGAATCGAGGAGGCCAAGTTTGCGAGTATTGGAACGATTTGCGAATGTGGCTTCAAGTTTAGCCCATGCCTGCGCGGAAGTAGAAGACCTGGTGACAATAGATTGGGCAGCGCCCATGCAAGATACCTGAATAGCATGAAGAAGTAAACGGTCTTGACGGAGCCAGACCTGACACGCAGGATTGGTGGCTGCTCCTCTGGCTGCCGAATCAGGTGCTGGATCAGTAGGAGCAGTGTCAGCGATGGAAGGAGGAGGGCATGGTGTGGTACCATCTAGGTAACCCATAAGACCATAGCCAAATAGAAGATTTTCAAATTGAGACCGCCAGGCCGCATAGTTCCCTCCGTTGGATAGTTTGATAGGGACTTGGGTGGAGTTAATAGCAACAAGAGACTGATGTGGGCTGGTGTTGTTTGCTCCCATAAGAACGACTGGAGGAGAGGAGGTCGCAGGGGAAGAGATAGCAGTAGAAGACTCAGGTGTGGCTGTATTAGTCATGGTGATGAGTTGAAGGTTATAGAAGAGATAGAAAAGGACGAGAAAAATAGGGTTTCAGGATCTTTAGCTTTTTATTAGCTATGCTCTGATACCATAACAATTTTAGAACTGTGAGAATAAAAGACTACTTACTTTATTCATCATAGACAACGGTATTTATACACAATACGACATGAGGAGAATTTAGTCTAATTACATAACCTAATTATATTAGAATTACAGCTGTGCAGTCCTAAGTATCATAGGAGAAGTCACGTAATTGGATTACTGTTATCACATGTATATATTAAATAAAAATAAAATAAAAAATAAAAAAAAAATAAATAAAAAAAAAAAAAAACTATCAGAAATTTGAAAATACAAACTCATAATACTACACTTTTACTGCTAACGTAAGATGATATCATGATCACATCACCTTATTTGGGATAAAGAACAAAAAAAATTTAATGTGTGTACAAATGTGACAATTACCATACGCAATTGTCATGATTAGATCATTCGAATAATGGCAACTTGTCTTGATTTCGTTTCAGAAAAATAAATAAATAAATAAATAAAATTGTCTCTGCTTGCAACGTATAATTTGTCGTGTGATATAATTCTGGAGGTCCATAGAAAATGGCCGAGGATTGACTATTGAGAGGTAGACAAGAAAGGAATTTGTTTAGCCATTCGTAGTTGTAAATATTGTTGACAATCATGTGGAGACTGGAGGGTAGGGGACCCTGAAACTGAAGAGGGCGTTGGATGGTGGGTTCCATTTTCCTTTAATATTGTAACAATTTTTCTCCTTCAAAAACCTGAGCTTGTGTTAACGTATTCATAATATTCTATATTATTCATTGCTAGACACCATGTAATAATGTACATGAACCATGAAAATTATAAGTTGTAAATTCAAGTTTTGACTTCCAGATTACGTTAATCAGGTTTTATTCGTCTGAAAAACATAAGACAAAAAAAAAAAAAAAAAAACCCTGACCCATTCATGGAAGGGGAGATGCATACCACCCGAGTCGAGAGAAGAACCTTGGATACCCTTTTCATAGCTTTTTATACTTTCTTCTTTCATCATGGTTTTATTGATCTCTCCATCATGAGAAAGTTAATTACATAGCTTTGGTGATCAATTGCTCGGCATTGGTTGATTATGCTGTCTATTCATGCACCAGCTAATTAAGATCATGTCCACCTCACACACGAAACATGTGACATATTTTTCTCAACCATACATGTTTTCTTTTTTCTTTTTCTTTTTTTGAAATAACATGTTTTCCAAGTCTATATATATTTATAATACATTTACGCGAAACCTACGTATATACATCCGTATGAAAAAAATATATCAGAACATTGAATTTGTATCGTTGCAGATTCACCGTCCAGAAAAAATCTTCCAGTGAAAGCTTAGGTTAATTAATATCAGTGAAGCTATATAGTTCTTTTATATATATATATATATATATATATATAAGCTACAACCACATGCACACAACGTCCTGTGTCCTTGATACTGAGGACCATCAAAGCAAGTAAATTAAATGCAGTTCAGTGTAAGTAGTACTGTAGTAGCTACTAAGCTAGCTCTAGCTAGTAATATATGAATATATGATCAGTGCTACGGGGTTTTTTTTAATTTAATTTTATTTTATTTTAATTTAACACTTTCATTTTTCAGGTTTCAGGATTCTATATATATAAGACCGTGATTGATAAAATATCATCATTCACCCAACAGCTTCATATATAGTTTATAGTATGTCAAGCAAATCTACAAGGCATCCAAAGTACCAGGGAGTGAGGAAGAGACAATGGGGCAAATGGGTGTCCGAAATCCGGGAGCCGAGAAAGAAGACAAGAATCTGGTTAGGTTCTTTCGAGACTCCGGAGATGGCGGCTCGAGCATATGATGTTGCCTCTTATTGTCTGAAAGGAAGTAAGGCTGTGCTGAATTTTCCTGAGGAGGTAGATCAGTTGCCAAGGCCTCTTACGCTGGCCGCGAAGGACATACGGGAGGCTGCGCTTGCCGCGGCTTATACTGTCGATGCGGTTGTGTCGGAGGAAGATCATGATGAGACAAGGAAGGAGAAAATTAGAGATGGTGATTGCGATGGTGATGGTGATGATTTTTGGAGTAAAATTGAGCTACCAGAGCTGATGATTAGTGATAGCTACTGTACTTGTTATGGTTACGGAGATTACACGTGGTTTGATGATTTAACAAGGTAGGTAACAGGCCGTGCAAGAAATCAAGTTCAATCTGCTAATCTGAACTATTTTCCGATTTTATAAAAATCTCTTGTGATAATCCTATCTCAATAAATGGTCATAATTGATTATGTTTTTATTTGTTTTCTTCTTTTTAACAGCTGATTACAAAATCAGACTTTATTGATCATGTAAAATTAAAAGTTCAGATCAGTAGAATATCCAAATTCTAGAAGAATGCTTGAATTAAAGGAAAATTCAGAGTTATATATGCTGAAATTATGGAGCATTAATTGTCTATTCTAATTTTGATCTCCAACAACTTGATAGTAAATTTTTTTTTTTTTTTGATAGTTAATTGATCATGGAGTGTTTGGACCACATAAAAATGAGCTAAAACCAATTCCAATAATGTTTAGAACCATCTAATTATTTTGGTAGGGTATCTGTATTATCCTATTTTGAAGAAATTGATGTCTCTTAAGTTTCCTAGCTAGAGTATAATTATCTATGTTGTTCAAAGTTGGTGATCATCAATTTGTAACACGTACAATATTGTGCATTTGATCTACTTAAAACTAGAAAAGACATAACAAAATGTTTTCACCAAGAGTTTTGGATCTTTTCATGGTTTGGTTTTTTAACGGCGGGCTATTTTTAGGTGTCACTAGATCAGAAAAAGTCGAAGTAAAAAACCAAATCAGGATAAAATTTGAACTCATCTGAAAACTTCACTATCTGTTTGCCTCTTGAAGTGCACTCTGCTTTGTTTTGTACGTATGAACTGATATTCGCAACTTAATTATCTTCTGATTAGAAATAATGGTATCGGTTTTGTAATCAGTGGAGGAAAAAAAGGAATCATTTTTCTTAAACTATTATGATCTCTCCAAATGAAAAGTGCAAGCTTCTCCACGGTCTGTAAATGTATAGTACAATTCTAAATTCATCTTAAATTATTGAGATTTATGACGCAACAACTCTATTTCATACATTAATGTCAACCACACTTGCTCAAATTTTACTTACAATATATACTGGTCCGTAACGCAAACCTATGATCATCAACACACCATTTTGTCGATCAGATAACTAGCTAGCCAAGCCCACTTCAACTAGAAGTCCTTTCTCAAATTTGTAATTCTTTTCTGATGCGAGATCCTGTACGTTTTTAGTGTGAAGTCTGATTTATAGGACGCGATAAACTACTACGAAATCTCAGTTTATTCATCTATATATGAATTCGACCACTTTTTGCGGCTCTAAAAACCATTATTAACATGCAAGTCTCTAGGCACGTAGATCAAACAAAATGGCTGAAAGAACTGAGAGAAAACCTGACACGTGTGGAGGAGGACAATGCCAGCAAAGTTATAATAAACAACCGACAATGTGGATGTCTAAATTGATTTTTTTTGGTTTGTTTTGTGTTGTGGGCTGTGGGTAGATATGCGGTTGAAACGAAATGAAGAAAAAAATGAGGGAAGTGTTTTTAGTTATCATCGACAGATTTTTTGTTCACTACCTAATTTATAACGCAATGTGACGGATTCTCCAAAAGCAAAAGCTGTTGTGCTAGCCAACAAAGCGCTTTTTCATTTCCTGTTTAATTTTTAATTTTACTATATGTATATATATAAGTTCTTAGACACATAGATAGAGTGAGAGAGTATCAAGAGAAGGAAATGGCAAGCATTGTTGCAGCTGGTACAATTTGTTCTTCTTCAAAAGTGCTTTTGGGAAGCAGCAATGGATCAGCAGCTTCTGCTTCTTTAGCTCAGCACAATGGTCTTAGACCAGTTGAGAATATGCAAATGGCACCAGCTGTGAAGAAGCCAAATGGGTTCATTTCTACTTCAGGTAATTAATTGAAAAAATTAAAGCCTTTTTTTTAGCTCTTGATGATTTCTCTGTTCATCCATTTAGATTTCTTTTAAAAAATTTCTATTTAGAGTGATTCATGAGTAGTGGAAACAAAGTGTTTAGATTCATATATAAATGTAAATTTGACTTTATATCAAGCGTTGGGATTGAGGATGATTCGAACCTACGACATGGTCAAAACATCCGACTGAATGAGGGTTTTTGACCACCACCCAATGGTTGATTGAGGGTTTTTTTTACCACCAAGTCACATTAGGCAGTGATTTCAGAGTTGCTTTTAAAAGCTTAAAATTCTGTTATTATTGTTGATCATAGCTTTCTTCGTGTGTGTGTGTATGTGTTCTTGGTTTTTTCTTCCAGGGGAGTTTTAATTCTAATTTAGTTTCATATTCAATCTCAGCTCCAAAATGCAGAAAGATCATAAAAGCAGTGGCTTCACCAACTGTTTCAGCTCCCAAGCGCGAAAAGGACCCCAAGAAACGTATTGTCATTACAGGAATGGGACTCGTATCAGTCTTTGGCAGTGACATTGATACATTTTACAGCAAACTTCTGGAGGGAGAGAGTGGGATCAGCCTGATTGACAGATTCGATGCTTCAAACTTCTCTGTTCGATTCGGGGGACAGATTAGAGATTTTTCCTCCAAAGGCTACATTGATGGGAAGAACGATCGCCGTCTTGATGATTGCTGGAGATACTGCTTGGTTGGTGGCAAGAAGGCCCTGGAGAATGCCGATCTTGGCCCCCAAGTCCTAGAAACTGTAAGTGATCTATAAGTTTTGGTAGCGAAATGTGTAAAAGCTTCCAGGTCCGGTGGTAACTTAACCAATTTTAATTATTTTCGAAACATTTTCCGATTCGAATGCAGATGGATAGAACAAGGATTGGAGTGGTTGTGGGAACAGGCATGGGAGGCTTAACAGCTTTTAGCAATGGGGTGGAAGCTCTTATTCAAAAGGGACATAAGAAGATAACTCCATTTTTCATACCTTATTCAATCACAAATATGGGGTCAGCATTGTTGGCTATAGACACCGGTTTGATGGGTCCGAATTACTCCATTTCAACAGCTTGTGCCACTGCAAATTATTGCTTTTACGCGGCTGCAAATCACATTAGAAGAGGTGAAGCTGATATCATTGTAGCCGGTGGGACTGAGGCTGCAATTATGCCTACTGGAGTTGGTGGCTTCATAGCTTGTCGAGCTCTCTCCCAAAGAAACGATGACCCGAAAAAGGCTTCAAGACCTTGGGACAAAGATCGCGATGGTTTCGTTATGGGAGAGGGATCTGGTGTGCTGGTAATTGCTTAACTAAATCTTGTTTGTTTTCCAAATTTTAGGCCCTGCTGTCAATTTCAATTAGCCTAGTACTGATTGTGTTTCACTGAAAATTACAGGTCATGGAGAGCTTGGAGCATGCAATGAAAAGAGGAGCCAATATAATTGCAGAGTATTTGGGAGGTGCCATAACTTGTGATGCTCATCACATGACTGATCCTAGATCAGACGGTCTTGGTGTTTCGTCGTGCATTTCCAAGAGCCTAGAAGATGCAGGAGTTTCTCCTGAAGAGGCAAGCACAACCAAGGAATTATAAAATCTCATTTGAATCACAACCATTCGGATTCTAACGTTTTAATTACAGGTGAACTATGTGAATGCTCATGCAACATCAACACTAGCAGGCGATCTAGCTGAGGTTAACGCTATCAAGAAAGTCTTCAAAAACACATCCGAGATCAAAATGAATGGAACTAAGGTGAGATACATACACAAATACATACATATAAATATATAATGGAATACCGAACATATTATATATATATATCGGACTGATAAATTTTTCTCTGGTTTCAGTCGATGATTGGACATGGACTTGGGGCAGCCGGTGGATTGGAAGCCATAGCAAGTATCAAAGCAATCACCACTGGCTGGCTGCATCCAACCATTAATCAAGATGTAATGTGCTTTAGCTCTTATAAAGATTATAGTATTTTTTTTTTCACATTGCAACTTGATGTGAATGTATTGTCACTCTTTTTTTTTTTTTTTTGGCAGAATTTGGAGTCCGATGTTACAATTGACACAGTTCCAAATGTGAAGAAAAAACATGAAGTCAATGTTGGTATGTGCATTTGTTCTAGGCTCCATATATATGTGATTTCTTCACTCTGGAATCTCAATTGCTCTTCTCTCAATATTCTTTTTTCTCTTTTCTGCAGCTATTTCGAACTCGTTCGGCTTCGGAGGACACAATTCTGTGGTGGTGTTTGCTCCCTTCTCACCATAAACAAAACTCAAAACCAACCAAGTTGTTGTCTTCTATCATTGATCATTTTTCCTATATGAAAACCATTGATTTTGAGGTGTTTAAATAGAGCCTGTAACATGACACACATATAATTGGGTGAAGCAACCATTTATTTCAGTGAGCAAAAATAAAAATTTTAATGTTCTCTCTTCTTGTCATTGATACCAATACAAAATAAGTATTATGTATAAGATTCCAACGGAATGAACCTTAACATTGTATTAAGTAATCACTGAATCCAAAAGTTTAAATTTCAGGAACGTACGGAAACAATAATATCAAAATGTGAGAAAGCGCTCAAGCCAACAAAAAAGTTAACAGAACAAAAGATGAATTGTTAAATCATAGATAGATACCTTGCATTATTAGCAGTTCTTAGTTTGGCAAATCAAGCCAATCTCTGCAACTTGCCAGACAAACTGATTCGTTGAAGAACCATTGAAAAGGAAAAAAAAATATTTGATCCTCCCTCTAGGTTCTATTTGTAGATTATAATGATTAAATTAATACAACTTTATAAGCCGACCTTAAAGTTAATTAATCCCACTTGTTGGGTGCTGATTACTGTACTATTCACAGAGAATACAACAAAGTAATCACATGGGTAGTAGGGTTTGATGTTGACATAGAGAAGAGCTATTGGTTTAAACTAATCGGACACCGGTTGAGTTAGAGATTTAGTGCCGAGATTTGACGAGATCAATCGGGGCTGAAATGCAGCTTTCATTGTAGGAGAGAGGAAGCGATCTCTCTACAGTTTTACGATTTTACAGGTAAACGTGGGACTTAATTAAACCTGTGCAAAAAGGGAAACACACAGCTGTTTTGCTGATACTAGATGTGAATGTTAACTTTTATCTTAATCTCCTGATGGTTTATGCGATTAAATCAAATTATTAAGAATAGATTAGGCTATCATTAGGCTAAACTGCTTTTTCAATCCTTTTCTTCTACTTCTAAGAAAGCTCACACATTGTTAGGGCCCTTGAAGAGGAAAAAGCATCATTTGATTTATATGCTAAAGCAAGCATTAATATTTAATTTAATAAATTAATTATGGGAATATAGCCTCTTAATGACCCTAATTAAGATTGTCCACCTCACTTATTTTAATTATTTCTAAAATAAAATACTATGATATTATTTTCTCCCATCCAACACTCAAACCCTTTGAATTTTTCAGTTTTCATTATATTTTTCTTATTGAATTATTCTTTTCTTTGTTTTATTCACTTTGACTGCAATGGAGAGCTCAAATAAATCATGCTCCATTGGAAAATAAATTCTAAATTGTTTTATAATTAGTTTTTTAATTTTATGAATATTTATAAAAATACGCCTTTATATATATAAAAATAAAATCTTTTGTGAATAAAAATTTGTTAAAAGATGGAAGTGCAGGACTGCAAGTATATGTATTTTTCATTAATACTATATAAAAAAAAAAAATTAAAATAAATTTTATAATTTGTATTGAATCATATGGCATCTTATAATAAGAATTCATAAAAAGAAAAAAAAATATATTAACTATAAAAAAAAGTGGCACAAATAATTGAAGCTATCAAATTAAATAATTAGCTGAATAAACATATGAAACTACTAGTGGAGGACCCGCAATAAAATGCCCTTCACACAAATCATGATTAACAGAAAGAATTAATCCAACAAAATTAGCAGCCTTCTATACTTAGTATTAGCATCAATAACAAAAATTAATCCGCTTTATCTTTTTGATAGTTGTTGAATAACACAATAAAAATATTTATAATACCAATTACATTACAAGACATATATACTAGGTGGTTGGTTGATTAGTACTGTTTAATTAATCTTCTCCTAATGTCATCTCTCTCAACTTGACCAAAAAAATATCAATTTTTCATGATTAATATTGATGCAATGACTAATTATGTTTAATGCTTATATTGTTGGTAGGTAATCTAACATTAATCTGACGACGATGTGATTTACAGAGAAAATTTAGTATTACATACTCCTGAATTGATCCTCAAATTTATTTATTTTTTTAATATAATTAGTACAGTTTCAAAATAATTAATTAGAAACACTAATATGGAATCATCTTCTACAAGCATAATCATATGTGCCACAAAAGGTTGTGGTGATTAATTAATTAATCACCCATTATGATGATGATCAGGTGACCCTTTTGACCTAATTAAAGCACAAAAACCATTGCTAATAGGGTTTTGATTGACCAATCAGAGAACAGTAACATGGATTTTTATTTTTGACTTGACAATTAGTGGAATTCTATTATCAATTTGACCAATCTCTTCATGTTTATATGGCATTATGACTCGCTGACTAATACATTATAATCTTAAATTTTCCATTATTGTTCATTTCAGTGCAAATGTTGCTTCAAGTTTTAAAATATTTTGCTTTCAAAAAAAAAAAAAAAAGTTTTAAAAGATTCTTATAATTCTTGATCAAAGGATCATATTTAAATCATATTTTGAGTTGATCATATCACTTCAAGTTTTAAGAGATTTTATAATTCTTCTGAAGTTGAATGATAGTATTTAAATCAGGATTTACGTCAATAGAAGATTATTGTATTTTTATATAACGAAATCTTAAATTTTCCGATATTGTTTATTTTAATGCAAATATTGCTTTAAATTTTAAAAGGTTTTATAATTCTCATGAATTTTAAATAATCATATTTATATTATGATTTGTGTCGGTTGAGGTTTTTTATTTATTTATTTATTTTTTTTTTTAAGGAAAGATCGTTGTCTTGCTATTCAAGTTTATAAACTACACAGAAAAGCACTACTTTACTTAAAAAAAGACGAAAAAAATGAGGTGGTTAGGGCCCAAAAATGGTGTCATCTCTCTAAAGGTAGCTTCCACATAGGATTTTCTGTAACTTTCCTGAGAAAATATGGAGAGAAAAAAAAGTAAAAGAAATGAGAGCCAGTGGATCTTCAGATTATTGGGTTGAGAATTGAGACTTGAGAATAAATAAGTCGACATCCATAGACCATAGGTTGCCAGATAAACAAAGCCAAGTCATGAGTTGTCAGATCCAACGGCTGGCATTATCTAAAAAATGAGGTCAAAAGAAAGTCAAAGCCTATATACTACTACTTATAGAGGGACCAAAGCAAAATCCCACTCAGCCTACCCTAACATTTGATTTGTTTAATTAAACTAGCATTTATGTTTGCTTACGTGGCATTAATTTAAGGAGAAAATCTTCCCTGGGACGATCTCATACACGTGGATATGGGACCGTCTAATGAGAGTGTGTATCAAGTGTGCCATATGTTTGTCAACACGGTCTCCAATGTATATGTGGCACACTCTCATTGGACGGTTCCATATCCATATATACCAGAAAAGATTTTCTCCGATTTAAGTGGCGAACTCCATTCCACTTAGTTTATTTATTTTTTATTAAATAATTTCTTAGATCTCCCCATGAGCCATGATTGTATGCACATGGGACTCCAAAGTCCAAATCGCTGCTTCTTTTATTCATTTTAAGGTACATACGCCAACATAAAATACTGAATTCTCAACCGTTAAGACATATTACCATAAAAATAGCTGAAATTTAAATATAAAATATTGAAGAAAAAAAATTACCGATTTGTTATCGGACAACATAATATGGGTTTATTACGAGCTTTCTATCACATTGTTTAAAGTCAAAAATAGTTTATGTTATTAATAAGAAAATATTAGCCTTGATCTGCAAGGATCATTTTAAACCATGAAACATTCAAATTTTGACGTCAACAATATGATAAAACGATTCATCTTAGTAACTTTATATTTAAAAGATCATAACGAAATCAATTCGATAACAAACCACTGCAATAGCATAAGCATCGGTGAATACTTCCAAATCCTAGGTGGGTAATGGATATAAAGAAAATGACGGAATTGGCCAATCAAAATATATTGATCTTCACATGGGTGGTGGGCAATATATAATAACTATATCGAGATATATATATATATATTTAAGAGAATTATTGTTGTCTTTTAATGTAGAGTGACGATAGTTAAAACTTAAAATAAACAATTTGATTAAATAAAATAATAATAATAATAAAATTTCCTTGTTTGAAGGGGTGGTGTGGTGGGGAGAATCCATAGCATGTCCTTTTGAAAACACTGTATACCGGATCGTGAGTAGTCTACGAGAGAAGAACAACTTTTAGGTCACCACAACGGAAACAGTCAACCACCCTTCAAACTCTTGATTCAATACTAAACTTTTTTTTTTTTTTTTTTTTTCATTTTTGGATTATAACGAGTATAAGAAAAAGATTTGATTAATTATTATGTAGTTGATAAATTTTTCCAACAATATTCCTTTTAATGTATGTTGAAAATTCTAGATTTGGATAATTTCAAAACATAAATGTAGGTATGCATGTTTTTTAAATGTTTTATAATAACGTCAAACTATTATAAAATGGTCTACATCATTGTTTATAGGGGGTACGTTTTTGTTTACGTCAAATTATTATAAAATGTTCTATGTTATTGTTCACGTCAAAATATATATCGTAGGGGTCCTAACAAAAATTTTAAAATCCATTTAAAAAAATTATGAAATTGTTATTAAATCTAAACCGTTTTCACATTGCCTCCTAATTTTTTTTTGACTTTATATAATGCTCTCCAAACTTAAATTTCTGATTTCGCTCCATAATGTTATTATCTACATTAATGGCATATTAAATATGTGATGATTGTATGAGTTAAACTGTTAATTAACAAGGTGAATTCATGCCGAAAATTAATTCAAGAATAAAAAAAAAATTATAATCACAACAATGCTTTTCATATGGACAAGTGTTTTCACATTCAAAGAATTGAGACAACAATTTGAAGCTATATTGAGATCTACACCAATTGGTTAATTGAGATTATATTGTAATTAATCTAATGATTAGGTCACCTTTTCACTACCATATATATATATATATATATATATTTATTTATTTAATTACAATTTTTTTTTTATGTTAACTCCTGACAGGAAGCAATGGTCATGATTTGGAAAGTTTCAATTATGATATAATCAAGAGCCAAGTGTCGAACGATAAAGTTGTGTTTAACAAATGTTAATTAATAATTAATTAACAGTGGTTGCTTCCTATTGATCATCATATAAGCACTGTGACAGGACAGCCAAACATAACACGAACATAAACTGTGATTGGTTTGTCCTTATTCTTGTTCGGTTGTTCCATGTGTTTTCTTCTAATATAAATTAGAAGTGCTTTTAAAGGGTTTATTGTTATTATTAAGTATTAACAAGGAGTAAATTAAAACTTGGGTTGGAATCATGGAATGGATGCCTATCAAACAATGCCGACGTCAATTTGGATGGAACCTCTATTGTGTTATTGGATCTGTATTAAGATATAAAGTTATGTGAATTGTATCAAAAAACTATGTATTAATTTAGAAGGGATAAAAATTAATATAGTTATTGTATCTCTTATCACTTTAAGTGAGTGTTGTCGTATATAATTAACAATTTTTTTTTTTTTACTTTACTATATTGATAAAGTTTTCGGGGTAGAATGGATCGATGCTTATCCACACCTACCACTAATCTTATAAACAAACAACGATGATGACTTCGTTTTCGTTGAAACATATATTGTATTCTTGTAGAAGTATCGAATCTATATCAAAACAAAGTCATGGAAGCTGTATCCAAGAGTCTTGTGTTAAAATTTAGGAGGAATAACCAATAGATAAGCAAAAAATTACTTCAATCTTGTCATATACATAACTAAAATATACCAAATGGTTTTTAATGCATTGTTTTATACAAATGTCTATTATAATTAGAAGAAATTTTAAATTATTTTATTTATGGATAAGTTATTGTTAGAAAGTTTAAATGCTATTGTTGGGATCTTTACTATTATTTTTAAACTTTTGGGTTTGTTAGTTATTAACATGAAATTAGAGCCTCGGTCCTCCTAGGAGTCCTGGTTTCAACTAACTCCCCACATGTGATTGCATTTGCATTTGTTATTTATAATTTGAATTTGTTTGAATATGTGTTTGAGTTTAGACCACGTGTCAAGCCATATGATCTTGCATGTAAGGGGATGTTTTAGAAGGTTTAAATGCTATTGTTGGATAATTTTCCATCAGCTTATGCTTTTGGGTCTGTTAGTTACTTAGAGTTGTATACTTGTATCACAAATTCAAGCTAAAATTTTATGTTCATGTAACCCTATTATTCTTAGAAAATAAAGTAATCATTTTATATTTTGATTTACAAACTATTATATATATATATAAAAAAAATGTTTTTCAATATACCTTCAAAACTTTTTTTTTAAAATTTTTTTTTTACAATATCTATTAATCTGTACTATGTATTTTTTTGAAAGCTTTCACTATTTATATGATTTAAATCACTGACCTAGGAATCATTTGTCCAAACCACAAACTCGTCTATCTACCAACTGAACTATGCATCGTTGACGATATACCTTCAAACTTGAAAATGCACTTCATAAATTTATCATATTGTTAATAATTAATTGTCAACAGTCCAGTGATATATTTGTCGCACGTAGACCATAATGATTGCAATAATTTGAAAAAAAAAAAAAAAATGTCTACAAGCCAAGGCACTCAATTCAAAACTATTCAACAAAATGATTATAGAGGTGATTTATAAAAATCTATTTGGAAAATTTGAAAGCAAAACGACTTAAATTGTAATTATTATATATATATATAATCGAGTCAAACAAAAGACATGGAATAATTATTGGATGGATTTGCTGAAAAATTACACAAGTTGCTCAACAACCAACAATGGTTGATCTTCAACTTACCACCAGGAGTCAAGGACTATGCGTAAAATGGAAATAAATATTATTTTAATATATATATGATCGTGAGAATAATTATACAGTAAATATAGTGATTAATCTGTAAATTTTAATTATAAAATCAATAAATAATTAATTAAATAAATAAAATTATAAAAAAGATGACCCACAAGAGATGGTGGGTGTGGACGGCATCTAGGATTAGGATATAATTCGGTCACAAAATTGTTCAATGCGTTAAACATGAAAAAGTAAGAATAAAAACTAGTTTATTTCCTTAAATTAAAGTTACGATTTAACTAACTACCCCTTAACTTTTTTTCTTCTTCTTCTTTGAAGAAGCTAAAGTTAATATTGATATTTAAGTAATATAGATTCTAAATTATTTGATAATTACATTGAAGTTGAGCGAAATATTCTGATATTACTATATTTTAAAAAGATCAATATAAAAAAAACTCCTAAAACAGTATAGATATTTTAAGAATATTGATGATATTTTTAAAACAAAATTTGAATCTCATTATTTTCACCGATATTTAATTCCTAAATCAAGTTAACAAACATGGAAATAAACCTTTAAAGAAAAAAAAAAAAATAAAGAGAAGAAGTGAATCATAATAAAATATTTAAATATTTTTTTCTTGAAATAAAATTCACTAACTTAAGATAATATTTCACCAATTTTATTTAGAGTAATTTAAGGCTGTCCAAATTATTTTTCAAATGACGTTGAATGTGAGTTGTCAAGATCAACTATAATTTCATAATCTACAAGATCTTGAAAACGAATTTAGATCTGATCTAATCTGATATTTTTCAACTCATATCAATGTTAGTCAATAATTTTGGACAAATAATTTATAAGTATAATATTATTCTTTTATTCAGTTTATTTAAACCTTTTAATTTAATTTTATTTTTTTGGGTATTTTTACTAATGGTGAGATAGCAAATATGGTGACACTTATGGAGAATATAAAATATAATAACTACAATATTTCACCAAATTTATTTATTGATTTGATATACATTTCACCTTGTTTATTAGAAGATTAGAAGGAGCAAACAAACATATGGAAATTGGGCCCCGACGCACCAATAATATAACCACGTGTAACCATCCATTTGGCATCTCGGCTGCTAACGTGTACCAAAAATAGGTCAAAAGTACAAGATCCAGCATTTCCCACGTGTCCACTGGACCCCACCTCAATGGACAATGGCACGTCTCTGTAATTATCACCTCCATCTCAGGTCAAACTAAAATTCATTAACTCCAAAAAAATTAAAAAATTAATTAAATTAAATAAAATATTACCCAAAAATTCTGCCGGGTTAACTTGAGCCAACCCTGTTGCCTGCTTCGAAGCAGACAACGAAACAGAGTAACAGACGGCGGCAAACGGTAATGGCCCTCACTAAGTTAACGGCGCATCCCTTACCCTTCAACACCCGCGTCCCTATTCACCTCAATATCACAAAACCATTAAATAAAATAATAAAATGATGAGATAATTTGAACATGTGGTATTATTAGACGTGGTATTATCACTGTTTACTATCAAACTGTGATTGTATTAATTCTGAGTTGAGTGATTATATTAGATGCTTTAACTCCTAATTTATTTATAAAAATTAGTGTCGATAATCTTTTTTATCTCAACTATATTTATAATGTCCGAAATAAAATATTGTCTAAATTATAGTTTTAATTTTAAATATAAAAAATAAATTATATATATCAATAGGTAGTATGGACACAGGTTAACGACTAAAAAAAATACCTAAATATGTTTTATCTTTTTAATAAATTTTTAGTTGTTAACCTGTGTTCTTAGAACACAATATAATTTGATAAGATTTTTTAAATTAAATAAAAAATGAATTATATGAGATAACGTGGTAAATAATCTATCGTCAAAACAAATATGTCAAATGATTAGGACACAAACACAATTTAATTTACAATTACTAAAAATTTAAATATATTTTAATACATTTTCCTAATCTTTAAAATATGCCTTAATTTTTTATAAATAAATAAACAAAACGGCCGTTATGAGACGTTAGGGAAAACTTTCCGTTTAACTCCACCATCCGCTCCGTTGCCGTCAAGTTAACTGCAGCCTCCGGTTAAATCCGAACCACGAGGGTTGGTTAGGTAAGGCAGTCAAGCGTTACAAAACAGAGACACAACACAAAAAAACAATACACAGTGTGGAAAAAAAAGCAGACAAAAGCAATCCCCAAAGTCGCGTAATATAAGACGCGCGCAAAGGCGGTTTCTCCTGGATTCTCTGTAACGGCGTTTTCTTCTTCTTCTCTTTGCTGTGGATTCTATCTCCATAATTTATAGAGAGAGAAACAAAAGCGGTTTTGTAACGGCTTGTGGCGGTTTTCAGTAACGCTTCTTTGGATCTCGCCATCAGTTACAGATTGAGAGAGAGAGAGAGAGAGAGAGAGAGAGAGAGAGAGAGTGGTGTGAGAAGTGTGTGTGTTTTTTCAGGAATCGAAAAAGTTGCTGTGTAGAGTTTGTTATAAAAATCGTATTAACTTAGGAGTTATTGATATTTAATCATAATTACAGCAGTGATTATTGTGTGTATATAACGAGAGCGAAAATTAGGGTAGAGAGAGAGAGAGAGATTGTTTTGGTGTATTTTTTTTGAATTGGAAGATTGTTTCAATGATGACGAGTCGGGCCGGGTCGTTTCCGCAGCCGATTAATAATAGTTCAGGTGAGTTTTTGACTGTTTGATTTTCGATTTCTCTCTTCACTTTCCTGGAAAAATTGTGTTAAATGGTTTTCGCAGCAGATGATCTGTACGAGGAGCTATGGAAGGCGTGTGCTGGTCCTCTGGTCGATGTTCCAAAAACTGGAGAGAGAGTTTTTTATTTTCCACAAGGTCATATGGAGCAAGTAAGTTTTATTTTTGAGATATTGTTCTGTCAGATCGGATATTCTGTTTGTTTCTGGGGATAAAAAGTTTTATTTTGGTGGAAAATTGAAATATTGCTTTTTTTTTTTTTTGGGTGTGTATGTAGCTGGAGGCATCAACAAATCAGGAGCTGAATCAGAGGATTCCGTTGTTTCAGCTTCCATCGAAGATTCCGTGTCGCGTTATGAACATTCAGCTAATGGTATTTTCTGCTCTTCAATTTTTTTTCTTTTCTTATTGGTGATTTTTCGTTTTGGTTGCTGAGAAAATGAGAAGAGAATAAGAATAGTATGTTGGATCCTTTGTAATTATGTTTTTTTTTTTTTTTTTTTTTTTTCGAGTTTTTAGTTGGACTCTACTTGGGGTTTCTGTTTTTGGTAACCAAGTAGAATTAAGTAATTAAGTTGGCAAATAGATTGATTTTGAGTGAACTGATTTTGATTTCTTCTTTTTATAGGCAGAACAAGAAACAGACGAGGTTTATGCACAAATTACTTTGCTGCCAGAACCAAATGTAAGAACTAATCGGGTCGAGTTGCATTTCATTTTAAGTTTCTTCTAATTTCTAGCTGCAAAAGCATATTTATTTGCTCAAAATTACTGGTTTTGATCTGTACTATAAAAAACAAAAACGTGTAGCTAGAAGAACCTACATCTCCTGATCCATGTCCTTCTGAATCGGCAAGACCGACGGTTCACTCGTTCTGTAAGGTTTTAACAGCCTCTGATACGAGCACCCACGGAGGGTTTTCTGTTTTGCGGAAACATGCTACTGAATGTCTTCCTCCACTGGTAATAATAGACCTTTGTCCCATTTGTTCTTGCTGTTATATGGTTCTCTTGATTTCAATGTATTCATTGTTTTTATTCTCATTCGTGGACTTTATCAGGACATGAATCAGTCAACCCCAACTCAGGAATTGGTTGCCAAAGATTTGCATGGGTACGAGTGGCGATTTAAGCATATTTTCAGAGGTAAGGAATGTTGTGCTTGTGTCTGTTGCATGTGGTGCCAATAATTTGTTTAATTAGAGAAAATTTACAGTTTGCTGTATGAGGAACAAATAATAATGAAATTGATCATCACTCACTTTTCTTCTATAAATCAACAGGTCAACCAAGGAGGCACTTACTTACAACAGGATGGAGTACGTTTGTTACTTCCAAGAGATTAGTTGCTGGGGATACCTTTGTATTCTTGAGGTATATGTTTTCTTTGTTGTTCTTGTCCCATTTCAATCTTCTTTTGTAGTTTCTGGTTCTCATATCGACTGTTGGGTTATCCAGGGGGGAGAATGGGGACTTGCGTGTTGGTGTAAGGCGTCTGGGGCATCAACAGAGTAGCATGCCTTCTTCTGTGATTTCAAGTCAGAGCATGCACCTAGGAGTGCTTGCAACAGCATCTCATGCTGTTGCAACCCGAACCCGATTTGTGGTCTATTATAAGCCAAGGTATTATGTTTTAATTGCTTTTAAATTGAGCTTAGGGAGATGTTTCTGTTGAAATACCTATTCAAATTATTTTGGTTTTTATAATCAGGACAAGTCAGTTCATCATCGGCGTAAACAAATATTTAGAGGCTGTTAACAACAAGTTTTCAGTTGGCATGAGATTTAAGATGAGGTTTGAGGGGGAGGAATCTCCTGAGAGAAGGTAGTAAAATTTCCATGATGCGGTGTTAAGACTTGTTTGTTCTTCAAGCTCCTTGATATATACTTAATACATATTTTGAATGATCAGGTTCTCTGGTACAATAGTTGGGGTTGAAGACTTTTCTCCTCACTGGAATGATTCAAAATGGCGATCACTGAAAGTATGTCATAGATCTACATGTTTAGTCTTTTTCTTTTCATGCTATTTTAAATCTGTTATATCAATTTTTATACATCTTTTTGCTAGGTTCACTGGGATGAACCTGCATCTATTCCAAGACCTGACAGGGTTTCATCATGGGAGATAGAACCTTATGTGGCGTCAGTACCGTCTAATATGGCTCAACCGGTTTCAGCTAAGAACAAAAGGCCTCGACCTCCTATCGAAGTTCCAGCTCTCGGTAAGTCGAATGTTATTTCTGTTCCATTCTGTTTGATAATGGATGAGTCCATTATACCTAACTTGTCCTGTTTGTGTGGGTATAGATATGTCGTCAACGGCACCAGCTCCTTGGAATTCCAGATTTACACAGTCCCAGGATTTAACACAGCTTAGTGTTACTGCTGAAGGGAAAAGAAGTGACACTCATGTCACATGGCATCACAAGCAGACCGATTTTATCAACAATAGCAACTCTATGTCAAGGACTCAGACTGATGGGGACTGGCTGGCTTCTCCCCATGTCGGTTTTTCTCAGCATCTATTTCAGGATGCCGTGGACGATAATAAAAGTGTCTCCGTTTGGCCTGCTGTCTCTGGATATTCTACTCCACAGTCAACAAAGATAAACAATGATTCAATGCATGACAGACCTGAAACGGGGAAGAAAACTGAGACTGCTCCTAGTTGCCGATTGTTTGGTTTTGAGCTTATCAATCGTTCTATAACCTCTACTACAATGGAGAAGGCACCCGTTTCTAGTCTCACCACAGAGGGGCACATTCTCAGTAACATGTCAGCAGCCGATTCAGACTACAAATCTGACTTTTCAAAGGCTTTTAAAGAAACGAAAGAACAGTTACATGTATCAGCCAAAGAGACACATAGTCGGCAAAGTTGTTCTACATCTACCAGAAGTCGCACCAAGGTATGAAACGTTCTGTTAGCATTAGATATATTTAATATTCTATGCAGTCATTAGCAGGTTCCTGAAATCTAACATTTTTGGGTTTGGTGTTCGAATATGGTGAAAGGTTCAAATGCAGGGAGTTGCTGTTGGTCGAGCAGTGGACCTGACCATGTTAGATGGGTATGATCATCTTATAGACGAACTGGAGGAGATGTTTGACATCAAGGGACAGCTTCGCACTAGGAATAAGTGGGAAATTGTCTACACTGACGATGAAGGTGATATGATGCTTGTTGGGGATGATCCATGGGAGTAAGTATTCTTTGCTAGTTTTTATCACACTATTGGATGGTTCGTGCGATCCAAACCGTTTAATGAGATCTACATTTTTTTTGTTATCTTATTGGTGATGCAGTGAATTCTGTAACATGGTGAAACGAATTTACGTATGTTCAAGCCAAGATGTGAAGAAGATGACTCCAGGAAGCAAACTTCCTATGTCTTCTATAGAAGGTGAAGGGATTTTACTAAGCTCAGACTCTGCTGATAACTGAAGCGCAGGACTTTGTCTCTTTTTCCTTTTCTTGTCTTTCCAGTTATCGATCGTCGTCGTCGTTGATGTTTTTTGGGAGTAGGGCTTTGGTTTCATTTTTGGGCTGTGGAGGAAGATATTTAGTTGGGTGCTAATCAATGAACAGCTCGTTTTTTAGAGCACGAAAGGAGACTATAAGATATCATTGACTGGGGTTGGAGGAGACCAAAAGGTCATATAATTGCTTTAGTGGGATTTTAGTTAACACTTGTAGGGTCTTAGCTAATGTGAATACATTGTGGTGGGTGGGGATTTGGGTTGTGGGGGAGATGAGGGGTTTTAGGGTCTTTGTTTCTTGTGCTTGTATATATAATATATATGTGCTTTGGCAGTGCAATCTAGGGGGAAAAAAAAAATCAAGTGTCTTTTTGGACAAGCTTGAAGGATGAAATTAATAATTGGGTCTTTTTTTTTTTTCCTTCTCAGTGTGCTTCTTTAAGCAGTTGTTTTGATTACATGCCAAAAAACCATCTAAAATGAATTTGTTTGAAGTCATTTGATTTGACCAGCGGTTGTAGTAGTTGAATTGCAGTTACTTGGGGGTCTTCCACAATTCAACAAAATACTACTCTATTGTTAGTGTCTAATATTAGTCTATGTCTATGAGGATCAAAATTAGAGTAAAATCAATAAGGGGTTAATGAATTCATATTCAGGTTGACAAAATGGGTTTATTCATATTGGATGGTCAAATTTGGTGGGCTGTCTGCTGCAGCTTCAATACTTTTTAGTCATGCTTTTATCGAATATCCTTAAAAAGGGTATATACTCCCTTAATTAATATCTTTTAAAAAAAATCTAAAAATACACTTGAATAAAATTACTAAAAAGCTAATTAGTCGGTAAGTATACCCATCGATAGTTATTAATCAATTCTCTATTTTGATTGTTCGTTAAAAAAAAAAAAAAAAAGGAAAATTGAAATCAAAATCATGAATTACCTCCACCACGTAGTTGTAATCAATGAAACATTGTTTTCTAGAAAATCCCAATACTTGGAACTCTACCGGTTGACTCCAAGATTTTCTCTAAGCGAGGTTGCGATGTCCACTCAATCTTCTTTTTTGTTATTTTTTTTAATATTATTTTGTTATGAAAATACAATATAAGTGAGTGTCCAATCTCACAAGTTCACAATGTAACTTGTGATCCTTCACCTTTCCCAATTTATTCTCTAGTTTATGGTATCATTTACTTTCAAGTTTATGGCTCAATTGATTCTCAAGTTTATTGCTTTTGTCTTTTTATTTGTAACTACTGCATTATGAGCCTATAAAATGGAGGTCTCACCAAGTTGTAAATATCATTGAGAAGTGAATAAAATATCATATTTATATGTTATCTATCTCTTGATTTCTTCTTGTGTTCTTGTGTTCTTACTATTAAGTTTATTTAACGTTATCAGCACGACGTAACTCTGATCAGATAAATATTCTTCTTTATTCATTCCATTTTCACAAGGTATGAAAATGTTGTAATTTGTTATTAACTCACTGCAATAATATTCATTATTTTTCATATTACAAAATATCATGGATTTAACATGTATATTTTTACCCTTACATATTTTGTTATAGTATTTGACATATTTGTGTTTAGATATTTCTAATAATCATTTTTTGATTTAGCCAATTGAATATGTCGAACATCACAAAACTTGAATTTGCTGCTCTTGATATTTCTGGTGACAATTATCTGTCATGGATTCTTGATGCTAAGAATCTGGGAGAAACGGTTAAAGAAAAAAATAAAGCATCTTCACAAGACCGTGCTAGAGCAATGATTTTCCTTCGACATCATCTCCATGAAGGATTTAAATCTGAGTATCTTACTGTCAAAAATCCATTTGAGCTTTGGACAAATTTAAAAGAGAGATTTAATCACCAGAAAACGGTGATACTTCCAAATGCTCGTTATGCCTGGATGCATTTACGATTACAAGATTTCAAATTGGTCCGTGAGTATAATTCTTTATTATTTAAGATTGTCTCTCAATTAATATTATGTGGAGAGACAATAACTGAACAAGACATGTTAGAAAAAATATTTTCTACTTTTCATGCCTCGAATTTGCTCTTGCAGTAGCAATATCAAGAGCGTAGATTTACCAAACATTCTGAGTTAATTTCATGTCTTCTTGTGGCTGAGCAAAATAATGAGCTTTTGATGAAAAAACATCAATCTCGCCGAACTGGAACTGTAGTATTCCTAGAAGGGAATGCCAATTCATCAAATAACCGTGGCGGTTATCGTGGCCGTGGCCGTGGTCATTCACAAGGCCGAGGGGGTCATAATAAGAAGTCTAAATCAAACCACCAGAAGTGGAATAACAATGATGAAAAACAGGAAAAGGGGAAAGTTTTTAAAAACAAACCCTTTAAAAATCATGACAATGCTTGTTTCAGATGTGGAGTAAAAGGGCATTGGTCGCGTACCTGTCGTACGTCTAAACATCTTGTGGAACTTTATCAAGCATCATTGAAGGCAAAAGGAAAAAAGGTGGAAACAAATTTCATTGATCATAATGAGCTTGTTAACATAACTCATTTGGAAGTTTCAGATTTCTTTGAGGACCCAAATGGAAATATCGGCCACTTGATTGGTGATGGACCTGTTAATGCCAATTAGCATGCTTGATATCATTTTTTAGCGTATTTTTCATTATGCTTTTGGTGTGTTGCTAGTACTTATTTATCATTATGTTTAAGTGTTTTTCACTATGTTTAAGTTTGTTTTTGAGTGTTCTAGCGTATTTTGAGTGTGATTCTAATAAAATTTCCTACAGTGTGTGCTTTTGAGGGATAAATTTGTCTTATTATTTAGTTTGCTTTTAAATGAAGTTCGAGTTTTATTTTCAATTATTTCTTAATTAAATTGTAATCTCCTCAAAATTTATTTTATATATATTCATATTAACTTAAGTTTATATATGTGAAGATGGCTTCGGATCATACTAATGATTTGAACAATCGAAAGATGAATGATGGAGATGAATGTCTTGTAGACAGTGCCACAACGCATACAATCCTTCGAAACAAAAATTATTTCACTCACTTAAAATTAGCTAAAGCTAATGTTAACACAATATCAGGTACTACAAACCTGATAGACGGCTTCGGAAGAGCAAATATTTTGTTACCAAATGGGACAAAATTACAAATTAATGATGCTTTATATTCTAGCAATTCCAGAAGAAATTTGCTAAGCTTTAAAGATATCCTTCTTAATCAGTACCACATTTAGACTACTAACAAAGATAATATAGAATATCTTTGCATTACTTTTATTGTATCATGCCAGAAGCAGATGCTAGAAAGATTTTTTGGACTTTCTTCTGGGTTATATCAAACTACCATACGAACTATAGAAACAAATCTTGTATTAAGCTAGAAGTTCAATGATCCAAAGACTTTTATGCTTTGGCATGATAGACTTGGTCACCCAGGATCAATTATGATGCGGAGAATTGTTGAAAACTCACATGGACATTCTATAAATAACCCGAAGATTATTTTGCCTTCTGATAACCCATGTGCAACTTGTTCTCAAGGCAATTAATTAAAAGACCATCCATAACAAAGGTCAATTTTGAATCTCCAAGTTTTTTGGAAAGAATTCAGGGTGATATTTGTGGACCCATTCACCCATCTTGTGGACCTTTTCGATATTTCATGGTTTTAATAGATGCGTCAACTAGGTGGTCACATGTTTGTCTGCTCTCTACCCGTACTGTTGCATTTACAAGACTTCTTGCTCAAATTATTAAATTACGAGCACAATTTCGTGATTATCAAATTAAAAAAATTAGACTAGATAATACAGGTGAATTTACATCTAAGGCTTTTGATGATTATTGCATGTCAATCGGTATTGATATAGAGCATCCTGTTGCACATGTCCATACTCAAAATGGTTTGGTAGAATCCTTGATAAAACCTCTTCAATTAATTGCCAGACCTTTGCTTTTAAAATCAAAATTACCCGTTTCTTCATAGGGACATGCAATATTACATGCTGCATCGTTAATTCGTATTCGACCGACTAGTTATCATAATTTTTCACTTTCGCAACTTGTACTTGGCCAACAACCAAATATTTCTCATTTGAGAATTTTTGGTTGTGCTGTTTATATTCCAATTTCACCCCCACAAAGGACAAAAATGGGTCCTCAACGAAAACTTGGAATTTATGTTGGCTATGATTCTCCTTCAATAATTAGATATCTTGAGCCTTTAATAAGGGATATTTTCACCGTAAGATTTGCGGATTGCCAATGTGATGAATGGGTTTTTCCGTCGTTAGGGGGAGAAAAGACAGATAAACGACGTGAACTTATATGGAATGCATCATCTTTATCTCAGTTTGATCCTCGAACAAATCAATGTGAACTTGAAGTTCAAAGGATTATTTAGTTGCAAAATATTACAAATCAAATTCCAGATGCATTTACTGATTCAAAGAGAATAGTAAAATCACATATACCTGCTGAAAATGTCCCAGCAAGAGTTGATGTCCCTGAAGGACAATCAGATAAGGTAAATGAAATTAAACCACGCTTGAAGCGTGGTAGACCAATTGGTGCAAAAGACTTAACTCCAAGGAAAAGGAGAATACAAATGAAGCTTCAAAATAAAAGTGGCTCTCCTGAAGAAGCCATCATCGAAAATAAGATAGAAAAAATTAATCGATCCGAAAATGATCAAATTACTCCCGAAGAAGTATATGTACCAACAACTAAGGAAATACAAAATTCCCCTGAAGAGGAACAAAATGATCATGTAAATTTACAAAATAAAGAAATTTTAATCTCCCCAGATGAGACTCATGAACGAATCTCAATAGATTATGTTGGTTCTAAGAAATTCCTGGATCGAAGAAATAATAACATTGATGATATATTTGCATTTGTTGTCGCTCTTGATATTATGAATAATGATGAAGATGTTGAACCAACAACAGTGGAAGGATGTCGACATAGAAAAGATTGGCCAAAATGGAAAGAAGCAATCCAAGCAGAACTAAATTCACTCGAAAAATGTGAAGTTTTTGGACCTGTTGTCCCGACGCCTGAAGACGTCAAACCTGTCGGGTATAAATGAGTTTTTGTTAGAAAACGAAATGAGAAAAATGAAATTGTGAGATACAAAGCACGACTCGTAACACAATTCGTAGCACAAGGTTTCTCGCAAAGACCAGGTATTGACTATGAGGAGACTTATTCCCCAGTGATGGATGCAATCACATTTCAATTTTTGATTAGTTTAGCAGCCTCAGAAGGGCTTGATATGGGTCTTATGGACGTAGTAACAGCATACCTGTATGGATCTATTGATACTGATATATATATATGAAAATCCCTGAAGGATATAAAATGAATGAAAATTTATAACATAGAAGCTTGTATTCAATTAAGCTACAAAGATCCTAATATGGTTTAAAACAATCTGGGCGCATGTGGTACAATCGCTTAAGTGAATATTTATTGAAAAAAGGATATGCAAATAATCCAATTTGCACATGTGTGTTCATTAAAAAATCAGAAATTGGATTTGCTATCATTGCGGTATATGTTGATGATTTAAATCTCATTGGCAATCTTCAAGAACTCACAAAAACTGCTTCTTACTTAAAAGATGAATTTGAAATGGAAGATCTTGGTAAAACGAAATTTTACCTCGGCCTGCAGATCGAGCATTTATCAAGCGGAATATTTATTCATCAATCAACATATATGGAAAAAGTCTTAAAGCGTTTTTATATGGATAAAGCTTATTCATTAAGCACTCCAATGGTTGTTCGATCACTTGATACAAACAAAGATCCATTTCGTCCAAAAGAAGTTGGTGAAGAGCTTCTTGGTCCTGAAGTATCATATTTAAATGCAATTGGAACACTTATGTATCTTGCAAATTATAGAAGGCCTGACATTGCATTTGCAATCAATTTACTAGCAAGGTATAGTTCTGCACCAACTAGAAGACATTGGAATGACGTTAAGCATGTATTGTGTTATCTTTGTGGAACAATTGATATGAGATTATTTTACTCAAGGGGATCAAAATCAGAATTATCCGGATATGCGGATGCTGGATACCTTTCTGATCCATATAAAGCCCGATCACAAACAGAATATTTATTTACATGTGGAAATGCTGCTATCTTATGGAGATCTGTTAAACAAACAATGGTTGCCACTTCCTCAAACCATTCAGAGATATTGACAATTCATAAAGCTAGTAGAGAGTCCATTTGGTTGAGATCTATGATACAATATATTCAGGAAACATGTAGACTATCTTCAATAAAAAATAGTCCCACAATATTATATGAAGATAATGCTGTTTGCATTACACAGATTAAAAGAGGCTATATTGAAGGTGATCGAACTAAGCACATTTCACCAAAATTATTTTATACATATGCGCTCCAAAAGAATGGTGAAATAGATGTTCAAAAAATATGCTCAAGTGAAAATCTTGCAGATTTATTCACAAAAGCATTGCCAACCGTAACATTCATGAAGTTAGTGCATAATATTGGGATGCGGCAATTGAAAAGTATTTCTCAAACAATTGAGATGACAACATCAAAATGAGCATATTGATGAGGGGGAGTAATTGTTTTGAAGGAAAATCTATATACTGTACTCTTTTTCCTTCACTGAGTTTTTATCCCATAGGGTTTTTCTCGGTAAGGTTTTAATGAGGCAGTTGTTATCACCTCCAATATTATTTTTAAGATACATATGAATAACGTACTCTTTTTCCTTCACTAATATTTTTTCCCATAGTGTTTTTTCTAGTAAAGGTTTTAACGAAGCATATTCTATGTAAAATGGACATTCAAGGGGGAGTGTTATGAAAATACAATATAAGTGAATGTCCAATCTCACAATGTAACTTGTGATCCTTCACCTTCCCCAATTTATTCTCTAGTTTATGATACCATTTACTCTCAAGTTTATTGCTTGTGTCTTTTCATTTGTAATTACTACATTGTGAGCCTATAAAATGGAGGTCTCACTAAATTGTAAATACCATTGAGAAGTGAATAAAATATCATATTTATATGGTATCTATCTCTTGATTTCTTCTTGTGTTCTTGTGTTCTTACTATTAAGTTTATTTAATATTTTTATATATAATCTCCTCAATATTCTTCTTCTTCTAATTAGTTTTTGCTTCCTGTTTTTAATGAATTATTCTGTGAAGAGAAGAAAAGGCCCTGCTAAAGATTTTTTTTTTTTTTGTTTGGATGATTATTTTCGTTTCCAAGGTTCAGAGAAACTGCCATGGCATATGGCATTCTTTGGAACGGTTGATTCTTTTGTTTATGGTTTTATTTCATTGTTTCTTTGTTTGAGATTGGCACGTGCCATTCAATTACATTATTTTTTACTTCATTTTTTCTCCAGTAATGGCATTAAAGAAGTAATTTCACTTTAATTATCATTAAAAATTGATAAAGCACAGAAAAAGTCCAAGAATTGTTATTTTTGGCATTAATTAAGGGCATGGTATTTTTGGTATTAAGTGGGTTTATATACAAACCAGAAATATTTTTAATTTTTTAATAGATATACTTACCAAATTGATGTACATACGGTTTTTAAAGAGGGTTAATATCGCCGTTCTTATTGATTTGCTTCTGATGGGTATTCTTATATGACTATGGATCTTTATTGTTTAAAGGCCCAGGACTTGATTACTTTGAAACCAAATCCAATCCTCTCAAAGCAGCTACTCACTATAATCTTAATCAATTTAAAGTCACTTAACTTGTTAGTCGGAGACTGAGCTTTGTCATCGGGTTCAAACCCTATTATTATAAATATAATCTATATTTGTTCATTAAACCTAAAAATGTCTTTTGAGTTTAAGTTGCATTTTCGATTGTGTTTAGGTCTCATTAGGTCTTGACAACTCTTTACCGTGATCTATGCTCAATGTTGAGAAATAATAAAAAAATAATCCTTGTATTTAAATCAAGACATCAATGTTTGATTTGATTTGTTTTTTATTATTTGAATGATAAGTTAAAGGGGTATTATCACTAAAGCCCCTACTTTTTTTATGAATCGTCACCAATTCATCACTTTAGTCCCTCTTTTTTTTAAAACACATCACTTTAGTCTATTCAACCAAAGTTTAACAGTCAACTTTAACAGGGTGGATTAAAGTAAACTTTTGCCCTTACTATTATATAATGTAAATGAAATGACAATTTTAACCTAAAACTAAAATGAAAATCAGAAAAAATTATCAATAATTAAATCGTTGTTATAAATATTATGCAATTACATATGAATAAATATCCATCAATCCAAGGAAGAAACTTCCATCCTTTTGTATTCCCACTAGCTCTACCATAATGATCAATTTTATTATTCATTATAATGTAATTTATTTTTACTTAATGTAATGTGGGATTGTCTCACTATTGTATTGCATACACCTTTGATGAGAACAATTGATGAATAAAAGACTTCTCTATTTTATTTATTCTTTCTCTCTTCTTATATACTTTAAGTTTATGTCTTATATTATTGTTTATTCTTATTCATTTTATAACAATCGTTAAATAAATAAATAAATAAATAATAACAAACCCAGAAAAAATCATCTTCTTTTCCCCTCTTTTCTGACATTCGTATGTTCCTCTTCTCCTTCCTCACACCATTTTTATTTTAAATATATTAAAATATTAAAAAGATTGATGCACTTCATTTTCTTTTGCATTTTTTTTTCTTTCTTCCATTTTCTTGGATTTTCCCAATCCCCAAAATTTAAAAAAAAAAAAAACAGGATTTTTTTTGTAATTATGAGCAGAAAATTAATTTAAATATTAAAAATTAAGATTAAAAAAATGATGATGATCTCCATCGTTTCTAAATCAAACAAACTTATTGCGTATGTGTTGTGTGACTTGTGTCTCTCACCACCATCCCCTTCACAAAACTTTACACAAAGAGGGTTCTTGGAGCTGAAAAACTCAGAGAGAGGTTTCTTTGAGCAGATACTAGAGTGGTGATTCCTGTTGATCCTGCATGTCGAGGTTGGATTTTTTTGAGTCAAAAAGGTGGGTTTTGGGGAAGATAAAGAGAGAGATTTTATGGGTTGGTTTCTAATTTGAAGAGAGAGGACATATGTTGGTGGCGGTGGCAGCCATTAACGAGTCTCTGTAAGTTTTGTGAAGAGAGACGGTGATGAGAGACACGGATAAATCTTGTTTTCAAAACCCACAAAATTAAATCATGTAATTATTGAGAAGAGATGAGCTTTGGAATGCTAAAGAAACGGGTGGGGTTTAGTTTTGGGGATTCCGATAAACTGGCTTTCTGATCTGGACCTCGTTGAAGCAATTATTTTGGTTTTGTTTTGAGTAATTTTTTTTTTTTTTTAATTTTTTTTTTTTTAATCTCTTATGCTTCAATTTTTTGGTTGATGATGATGATTGAGAATGATAAAAATGTTGTTGTTGAAGATTGAAGAAGAAGATAATGGAGATCTTGGCGGTTGAGAAGTTGTTGATGAAGATTGAAGTAGGAGATGGAAAGAAGAACTAAGTACTAGATTTCTTTAAAAAATGTTATTATTTGTTTTCTTTAAATTTTCTTCTTCTATAATCGATGTATTTCATCGGTTGATGATGAATGAAAAGAAAGTAAGTTTTTTATTAAAGGTGTTCTTGGATTATACATATGGTTTTTATTATATTTTTTTGTCCTTTAAATTTTTTATTATATTTCTATGATGTCATAATTTTTTTTAATTAATGTGCATGTGTCAGAAAGTTGAAATTTAATACTTAAAGGACGAAAATGTCTTTAAATCTGTTATCTTTGACTAACTGGTAACTAATGGAAGGACTAAAGTAATGCATTTAAAAAAGAGACTTTGGTGATAATACCCCTAAGTTAAATCTACTTTTAAACCAATTTTGGTTTGGTTTATTTGGTGTATCTCTCAAAAATCTATGCGTGTAGAATCATTTTCAATAATAATAGACCGACCCAGCGACCCTACTGTAATAAAAACAAAAGGAACCTAAAAACCATAAGATATGATAATAGAGTAATGTTACTTTGTCCAAATTTAATGTTCAAATCTGATATCTAAAATGATGTGGTATCACTCCAATTCATTTATTTAGATCGTATTAGATTTGCTTGATTTAAATGAATATATCAGAGTGATGCCTCACCCACATCATTTGAGTTCTAGTTTTGGATAACAAATTTGAACTCATTATGTGTCATTGGAACCCCACTTTTTGACAAAGATATCCTCATTGGTTGGGATGTTTATTGTCAATTCAAGTCTCTTCGGATCCTCCCTACTGGAATCAGATACAAACGAAACTTCAAAGCATTCTCCAGTATTCCAAAGATCTTTCCCTTGTCTGACATCCAACCCTCTTTTCAGACAATTCAACACAAGCTCTTACAATTCTGTACCAACAGTCATGATGATTTTCATCATCCAAATCCTTTATGGAAAAATCCCGATTTCTTTATTAAGCTTCCTTTTAAGCTCAATGAAGATATCAACCCGACAAAGGCCTCTCATTCTGGAATGTCTCCTTCCGACCTTTATATGGCCAATGTTGAATGTGATGAACTACTTAAGCAAGGACTCATTGAACCTACCTCTTCGCCCTGTGCATGTCAAGCTTTTTATGTTGATAAACGAGCTGAACAACTTCGGGGAAAAAAGAGATTAGTCATTGATTACAAACCCCTCAATCTCTTTTTAGGGATGACAAATTTCCAGTTCCCATGACCAATACTTTGTTTTCCCAACTCCCTAGTGCTACTATCTTCTCCAAGTTTGATCTTAAAAGAGCTTTCTGGCAAATTGGTATTCATCCAGATGACAGGTACAAAACAACATTTTGTCTTCCTAATGCCCAATATCAATGGACAATTTTACCCTTTGGCCTCAAAACTGCCCCTTCATTATTCCAGAAGGCCATCACTAGGATCTTCCATCCTATTCTCCACTCTGCCTTGATTTACATCTATGATATCTTATTGTTCTCTTCTGATGAAGATTCTCACAACCATCTCCTTCATCAATTCGGAATCATGTTCTCTGACAAAAAGAGTTCAATAGGACAAACAGATATCGATTTCCTGGGCATGCACATTTCAAATGGAAAATACCACCCAGGCCCTCATCTAGCCAGCCAACTATTAGAATTCCCTGATTCCAATTTGACTACAAAACAAGTTCAACAATTTCTTGGTATAATCAACTTTATCAGAGATTTCCTGCCCCACGTGACGAGATATACTTCTGTCCTCTCAGCTCTTCTAAAGAAAAATCCTCCTCCTTGGGACAGATATCACACGGATGGTATTACCAAACTCAAAGAGATTGCCCAATCTCCTCCGGCCCTCACTATTCCATCCACAAGCCAACTCATCCTCTAAACCAATGCTAGTGACACATGTTAGGGGGCCATTCTCATTGAGGAAAAGGACAGAGAAAAAAGTTACTGTGGACATACTAGCAGCCAATTCAAAGACGCCTAACAACACTACCACACAATCTACAAGGAGATTCTTGCTGTCAAAAATGGAATCCAGAAATTTGATTTTCATCTCAGGATAAAAAACTTTATTGTTGAAATGGACAACTCGTCCTTTCCTAAGGTCCTCGAATTTCAAAATAAGATTCCTCCCAATCCTCAACTATTGAGACTAAAGGATTGATTTTCCAGATATGATTTCACTGTTCGACACGTGAAGGGCCAACACAATATAATAGCTGATATGCTCTCTCGACCATTAGCTATTCATCTCTTCACCTTTTACGGCCCTATACCTCTCATCCTCATGGCTACATCAGCATCATCCTCCTCATTTCCAAATCCTAAAATGAGGTCTTATCCACCAGAGCTGCTAGAAATAATTCCTCCTGATACACAACCTTTCCTTGCCCGTATCCAAGAATTCGCTCACTCCTATTTACGGACCTATTTGGCCCAGATCCAGAGCCAATGAGTTCGACATGAATTTTCCAACAACAACAAGCCATTCTTAGACCCTTTCTTAATGCCTCCCTTTTACTTTTTCACCCCTCAGGTTTTATGGTTTCTATGGTGTATGTCTGTACTCTACCATTATGCCGTTGTTTTCCCCCTCCAAGCCTTATATGGTTTTGTCCATGATCCCTCCTAGAAAGATTCTCTCCTTATAACTTTCTTAACTTGGTTCAATTCCCTTTCCTTTTGGAGGTCGGAACTCACCAAACTCATAGGTTATCATAATCTATGAAAACTTGATAAGGAATCTGCCTCGGCGGTTTCTTGCATTTGGATATTCCATCGACTCTATCGTTTCAACACTCACAAGAGGCTTCTTTGGACGTCAAACGTTTGTTATGAATGGCACACCACATATGATTATCCTAAGCTATACCCTCAGAATCTCCAGATCTCATTGCTCAATTTCCTTTGCGACGTTAATGGAGTTCTACCCCATCAGTGTTATATTTTCCCTGATGTCATTAGAGACCCTGGTCTAAGTTGGCATCCATTCCAAGACTCTGTTCCAGACCACCCACAAAACCCCATCGAGCGTGACACATGGCCTTGTCACATTTGTGGAGTTGAAGATTCGGATGACGAATATCATGCCACTTGCAACCTGTCAAGCCCATGACTTTGTCTTTGCCCTATAATTATGCATGAAGAATGTCTTTGCCCTATAATTATGCATGAAGAACGTGGGTGTTTTATTTTCTTATATGTAATAATTACATATGTAACGCGAGTGTGCTTTAGTGTATACATATGTATAACGTGTGTGCTTTATTGGGTCGGTGACTGTACTATTATGTTGGTCATCTTATATACCACGAGTTTGGTATGTCACTGTCCATTAATTTGGATGTTTTCCATCATCTCTTCTATAAAAGGAGATGATATCTCTTTGTAAAATCATCGAAAAATAGAGATAAGATCTGTGTGTTTCAAAATCATGAATTTCTAAGTATTCTCTCCTTCTCTTCAATATTTCTTTGTGAGATAATAAACAGCCTTTAATAGTCCTAGTATGCTCTGTGCTTGCCTCTAGTTGAGGATCTTGCACATCAGAAATGAGATTTTGATTCTTTGGCTTAAGGTCCTTAATCATCTTTGACAAGTTGCTTTGTGAGTACCCTCTCTAGACCATGAGAAGTTCGCCGAGTGGGGAAAACACTAATACTAAAATAAGGACGGTTCAAGGCTCCCTGCCACAAGTAAAGAATCACTTTTTCTTGATTTATGATCCATGATTTGACTTAGTCAACTCTAAATTAATAAAAAATAAGGATACTATCAAAAAACCCCTCTAATTTGGGTTATTGATAAAAAAATCACCCTTTAGTTTCATTATTAGTCAAAATCCACCTTTAATGGTTTAAATTTTAGTATTTGTTATTTGTTTTTGTATTCCGGTGGAGATGTTTTTGTATTCCGGTGGAGAGAATACAAAAACATCTCCACCGGAATACAAAAAAAAATAAAATAACAAAATACAAAAAATTAAACCATAAATGATGGTTTTTGGTCAATAATGAAATTAGAGGACGGTTTTTTACCAATAATCCAAACTAGAGGGGAGTTTTTGATAGTATCCAAAAAATGATAATTTTTTAACTTATGAGTAACACGTGTCATCCATAGAATGGAACCGATGTACTAACATCAGAAACTAGCATGGTGCATTGGGGTGCACCCAAGTTTTTCTCCTCAAACTCAATAATCTGTGTCATGTCACTATGTCGGTGGGTCGGTGTGTCAAGACAACTTGCTTCTATTATATATTAAACTCATTTCATTATCATCGTCTCCATAACTTCTAAATTATTTTCTATGATTTTTTTTTTGGTTCCGCTTCATTGATTATTTCATATTATCCGTGAAAATGTTATAAAACTTATTATCAGTACATAATAAAGCTCCCATATAAATAAAGCTCTTTCATATCAGAATTCAGACATTTGACATAGTATCAATACACCACCAAAGAAATGGGAGGTCTAAGAGAGTTCACCACCAGTACCGCTGCCGCCGCGACCACCCTTAACACGGTGGAGCCTCTCCGCCGCACCACCTTGAACCGTGTCTTCGCGGCGGTCTACACGTGTGCCATCTCCGCTCTTCTCTACCACCATGCACAAGCACTGCTCCTCCACAACAAAACCCTACTCTCTTTCACCATATCACTCTCTCTTTTAGTCGCCGATACGGTTCTAGCCTTCATGTGGATCACCACGCAATCCTTCCGGATGCGTCCGGTTCACCGGAGAGAATACCCGGAAAATCTGAAAAAAGTTACCAAACGTGACGAGTTTCCGGGTCTGGATGTGTTCATATGCACTGCTGATCCCTACAAGGAACCACCAATGGGTGTGGTGAACACGGCCTTGTCAGTGATGGCCTACGACTATCCAACCGAGAAGGTCTCCGTTTATGTATCGGACGACGGCGGCTCCATCCTTACCCTCTTCGCTTTAATGGAGGCGGCAAAGTTTGCAAACCACTGGTTGCCGTTTTGCAGAAAGAATGATGTTATGGAGAGGAACCCAGATGCATATTTCACTTCAAATCAATCCTGGAGCTACGAGACTGAAAATATTAAGGTGAAATATTATTCTTAATTAGCTACATTTTCTTATATTTACGTCTACAGGGGAAAATTTCAAATTTTAGGTTTTTTCAAATTTCTTTTTATAAACTTTATCGCAATCTTTTCGATTAAAAGTGAGTTTTAATTAGTCGTAGCAACTTTATTTCTAAAATTCCCCATTGACATAATTTATGTTTATAATCATTGATTATAACATCAGTAGGTTTATAGGTTTATAGGTGAGAAATGTTGTTTGAATAGATAAAAGAATTTCCAAACTAGCTACTTTATATACATTATACATATATATACCAACCATGTCGGAGAGAACACACATGGAAAAATATATTTGGTAGTGTGAAACTCTGAAGAATCTCTAAGTTCTTGTCCATAGATATATAAGTCAATTAATGAAGAGATAATGTATGTATATATATATATATATATATCGATACTGGAGTCTGGACAAATATATATAGCTGTCAAATATCCAACAGATCTAACCAGCTGTCATATTCATTCATAATTGTTAGATATTTAACGGTTGAAAATTTCAAGATTCAAAAGAATAAAGAATCGATTATGGCAGTTTTATAATTTTTTTATTCCCGTTAAATGATAAATGACATAAAATTAATCTTATTTTAGTTCTTAATTGCATGTTTATACATAACAGATGATGTATGAGAGTTTGAAAGTGAGGGTAGGGCATGTTGTTGAGACTGGGAAAGTAAGTGATGAATATATTACTTCTGACCAAGAACATGAAGCTTTTGATAAATGGACTGACCGATTTACCCGCCAAGATCATCCCACTGTAATCCAGGTGACGTTTTTCAGTACAGTAATTTTATAGGACTATTCTATGATAATAATATTGAATTGCATTTAATTGTACGATTACAATCCCAATTGATAGCTACAAATTGGGTAGCTACCACAGGTTTCTTAAAAGGAATACAATAAAATTGATTTACATTTAACCAATGGACAGGTTTTGTTAGAGAGTAGGAAAGACAAAGACATAACAGGAAATTATCTGCCCAATCTTGTCTATGTCTCCAGAGAGAAAAGCAAAACTTCACACCACTATTTCAAAGCCGGTGCCCTCAATGCCCTGGTATGATTCTTATTAAGTCAAACTTAATGATATTACTAATGAATTTTATCAAGTAATTAACTATATTTCTTAATGAAGAAATGTTTTAATTAAAGGCATCAAAAGGGCCGAATGGATTAAATCATGTCCGATTTGATTCCAATTTCGTTCGTCCCGAATCCAGTATGGCTCGATACCTTTGATCCGATCCGAATAGTGATCAGGACATAATTCAGCCTGATCTGAACAGTACAAAAGCCGAAAATTTTCAGGTTGGACGGGGACGATTGAAACCTCTAGTTTCAATGAGATTGCCGTGACATGTCAGTTATTTACCTGATTGATAAAATTCTTCTACAAAAACATTAATATTCTTTAAAATCTAGCAACTATAATGGCGATCATTTTGAACTTAAATTAATATTATATCTGGCTCTTATTATATATCTCTATGAAGCTTCGAGTATCAGCCACTATGAGCAATGCACCAATAGTCTTGACACTGGACTGCGACGCGTACTCCAATGACCCGGAAACTCTTCTGAGGGCTCTCTGCTACATATCTGACCCAAATATCTTACCCAACTTGGCCTTTGTTCAGTTCCCTCAGCGTTTTCGTGGAATCAACAAGAATGACATTTATGCTTCTGAAAATAAATGTCTCTATGAAATAAATCCTCTAGGACATGATGGTTTAAGAGGTCCCCATTACGTTGGAACTGGTACATTTTTCCGTCGCCGAGCATTTTTTGGCAATCCATCGACTTTTATCGCTTCTGAAATCGTTGAACTGAGTCCTGACCATGCTGTGGAGGAACCCATCAAGTCACAATCCATTTTGTCACTTGCTCATCGTGTAGCTGGTTGCAACTACGAGAACCAAACCAACTGGGGTTCTAAGGTTAGCTCACTAGTTTTTGACTTTTGTTTCAAAAAACTGTGAATTATGATAGCAATTTTAAATATTTATATAAATAAATGTATACGTGACATAATTTTATTAGGCGAAATTTGGAATGACTTTCGTTTTTGTAAATTGGGGCAGATTGGGTTTAGATACGGTTCATTGTCTGAAGATTACTTCACAGGATTTCGACAACATTGTGAGGGTTGGAGGTCAGTATTTTGCAATCCTGAGAGACCAGCATTTTATGGGGATGCACCAAACAACCTCCTTGATTTGCTCCATCAAAACAAGAGATGGGCCATTGGGCTTCTTCAGGTGACCTTTTCTAAGTACAGTCCTGTAATCTTCGGTATCCATAGTATGGGCCTTATGGGCCTAACTTATTCCCATTCTGCATTCTGGACAAGTTTTTCCATTCCCATCACTGTGTATGCCTTCCTCCCCCAGCTTGCTCTCCTCAATGGGGTCACCATCTTCCCTAAGGTATGTTAATTTCAATGAGTCATCATCTGTTGCGTGCGTTGGCATTTTATTCATGTTCAATGATGTCTATTATCAATTGTTACACCTATATACACAATCATGCTATAGTGAGCTATGTCATGAGAATGTCTACTATTAAAATTTTTATAGCTCTAAGGATGCACGTTTATTAACTAGGAATCTTAATATGGAAAAAGAAACTCAATTACTTATTTATGGTATTGTGCTACCAAAATCAACTGGGAATTAGATCAAGTGTGTTGCACACATAAATTAGGAATTAAGTTCCCACTTCCCTTGCATGATTCCCTTACATATGTAACTTGATTCATTTTCGTTTCATCCCGATTAATAAACTCGCCCAATGATTGATTGATTGATTAATGTTGAAAAAGTATATGCAGGTTTCAGAACCATTGTTTTTCTTGTATTGTTTTCTATTTCTTGGGGCCTATGGACAAGATTTCCTGGAGTTCGTACTAGAAGGAGGGACCTTTGGAAAATGGTGGAATGATCAGAGAATATGGATGATTAAAGGACTTTCAAGTTACATTTTTGGATTGACCGAGTACTTGCTCATGTCCTTGGGCATTTCTGCATTTGGATTCAATGTGACCAGCAAAGTAGTTGGTGACGAACTAAGCAAAAGATATGACCAAGAAATCTTTGAGTTTGGAGCACCATCACCTATGTTTGTGCCAATGACAATGGCTGCAATACTTAATTTCTTCTCATTTTCATGGGGTTTCTCGCATATCATTCGCGGCGTCGGCGATTTGCAGGGACTGCTTTTACAGATGTTATTGTCAGGTTTTGTGATGGTGAATTGCTGGCCAATTTATGAAGCCATTGTGTTGAGAAGTGACAAAGGGAAACTTCCTGCAAAAGTTACTATAATCGCAACATTTCTAGCTTGGGCTCTCTATTACATTGCAACTTCTCTCATTTTTAAGTGATGACCTGTGGGGGTTTATTTCAAGATTTTGTAATTGAAGAAGACACTGTATTTCTGATGCCATAAAAATGAACATTTGACTACTATTGTTCCAAAATGAAAATGAGAAAACATAAATGTGGCAACAATTATGTATTTTTACAAAGTTATATAGACCTCTCTAACACTATCAACATGAACCTGAAAACTTGTATACCCGACCTCCAATAAAGATGCTTTTCATAAAAACTTGACATAAATTTATTCAAATCACTAAATTTTAAGAGGGGGATTAAGATTTAGTCCCAGATTGGATGAAACATCACTTTTTTACTCGACATATAGGTATTAGAGTACTTGGTCCTCAACTTTTTAAAAATACTTTAAAATGGTTTCTTTGACAAAAAAAGTAATGGTTAAACATAACAGATGACATGAAAGATACTATTTTATCCTCTTTTAAAAATAATTGTGTATTTTCAAAATAAATTAATTGAAAATTTAAAAAATAAACAGAAAACGGATAATCTCTAGTGGAGATCAAATAAAATTTAAGAGAAGTGTTTTTCTTAAAAAAAAATTATAAAGGAAATTCAAAAAATGGACGATGAGGCCTCCCTCTTTTGTAGTGGTGGAGGCTCATGAACAATGGGTTTCGCAAATTATATGTTTTCAATACTTCTAATGAAAGACATGTTTATCGAATTGATTCTAATTGGTGTTTGATAATGATATATAACTATGGATCTTGTAAGTACATGACCTCAAAAACTTTGAACCAAATCCAATCCTCTCAAAGCAGCTAAATCACTAGGAGACCCTTCCGTAGTGTGGAAGTTACATTTCATATCGTGTTTATGGTTTTATTGGGTTCAATCTCGCTAGATATCAACAAATCCCTTAACCCAAATGAGAAATAGTAAAAATGATACATCCTCGTATCTTAATCTTGTCTTTAAATCATGACATCAATTATATCATAATCATCACTACGTGGCCCAATTGATTTTCAACAAAAAAATCCCTCTCTCATCAAAGTAAACCATCATCAAAGTAAATTAATACATCGCCTCGTTTATATATTTCGAGTGACATTCTATAGTATAGGAGTTTTCTTATTTTTTTTTAACAACTATAGGGGGGTCGATCGACAATTGAAAATGATCGGGTCGGGTTGAGTTAGGCCCAAGGCAACTATCCTGGTTCGTCCGTTATAGGATGTCGTTCGAAGATGGTTTTGCTGGTGAGATGAGTTTTTCGACTCCGATTCATTATTTCCTTCGTTTAACCTGCAAATGAACAAAGAAACAAAAAAGAACAAAAAAGAAACAATGATGAAAATAGGATATATGATCTTAGCCTTAGGTATGCTTGGGCTGAGCAATCTGATCGTGATCAGAAAAACAGCTTCAATTCCGGTTGACAGAATTCTTAATAGTTTCAATATGCTAATCTTAAGCTTTTTTCCTCCCCCTCTAAGGTTAGTGAGGGTCCTTTTTATAGGTGCCCAATTTCTCTTTAACGGTCAGAGTAGGCTAGAATCACGTGGAGAGATTTAAGGAGAGATTCTCTCCACGTTTGAATGGTTTGCTTATCAGTGTTGATAACTTCTTTGACTTGGTCAGTCAACAATATTGATAGAAGTATCGGGTCGACCAGCGTTACAGGCCTGGACTGATCCTGACATCATTACGTTCTGGGCCTTTGCATGTTGGGCATATAAGCCATTTTTGGCTACCACAACAACCAATCAAAAGTTTCAATTATGTATTAACGTCTAACGATTGCATACCTAAAGAGAATATCCTACTACTTGTTTATCTAGCAAATTAAACTTTACTAAACTAGCAAGAGAGAGAGAAAGAGATGGAAGATTGAGATTGATTTGGACTAGAAAGCTACATGAAACTAAAGAAAATAATTAGAATAAGACAAATGATACATGGCAGACAATAATTTCAAACATGCATGATTTTGTTGGGAATTTAAATTGATGAATGCGTAAACGACATGCCTAATATTCGCTCAAAACCCATAGCAATTAACGTCATAGCAGAAAAATAAGATGAGAGAGAATAAAACAATCACAACACAATATATACGTGGAAAACCCTAAACATGGAAAAAACCACGGGCCGTCAGGATGATAGAGAGAGTTCCACTATATGATAAATTGTTATAATCATATACTTTATGATTCTCTCTCACACCTTACCCCAAACCATAAAGCCTCACTAAGTCCCCAAACCATAGAACCTCACTAAGTCCCCAAGCTCACAACCGAGCTTTACATTATGACTTTCAACTCACAACTCTCAATAGATCCTCACAAAGAACTTCTCAATATCCCTTAGATCTCCACTAAATATCACCAACAATTCTTTAACTTGATCCATTGATATTCCCCTGGATCCCTTCACGAATATTCCTTGGGGTCTCCCCGGATCTCACCCACTATTTTTTATGTTACATGGTATTCTTTTGCTCCACTCAAAATAATCTAATTACAAGGTCTATTTATACTAGTTACATGAAGTTTAAGATAAAAAGAAATCCTAATCCTAAACGTATAAGACTTACTTGTTTTACATAAATACTATTTCTTTTTATAACAAGTCTTTTTGTAAAGAATATTTCTTTTCCTTCAAGCATAAGAACTTCTCAAAAGAACACTTTCCTTTTCCGCCCAAGATTTTTCGTTCCACACATGCTTATGATTGACTAAAGTTTGGGTCATATGCTGGATAGCCACACCCTACACCGTTACAATCACTGAAAATTACATCGTTTAGAAAACCGCGATCCATACACTGAAACGATCTTGACTGCTGTCACTGCCATTGTCAAAACCACACAGTGCCATACCATTGTCAAAGCCACATCGAAACCCACCCCGGTTTGGTTCATTCTTCTGTTCTTCTGGTCTTCAAACCTTCCTCAAACAATACCATTCGAACCTTGTTTGGTTCAATTGGGTTCATTCAAGAATACGAGCCAAAACCTAACAATTCTTCTTTTTGGCTTCAATTCTCAAAACTTTGCCTACAACCACGATTCTCCATACCTAGAATCAACATACCCCACCATAAGGTATAACCACTTATGAATGAACCAGTTTAAGATTTTTTTTTTTTTTTTTTTTTTTTTTTTTTTTGTTTTTGTTCATTGTTTTGGCACCATGTTGAAATAACTTGCTGAAATTATGGTACAACTACTCACGTCAGATTACTAGGGAGTTCGTCAGCCATCAACATCATTGTCTACCATACACCTTGTATCACTTTCTGACCAATGTCTTGTGTACAATTAGAGACCACTAGTGGCAACATATCATCTTCCATGGCCAATGAGGAAAACTGCTAAAAGGATAAATATGTCTTTACATCACCCAACCTTATGAAAGACCATTTGTCTTTGCATCACATATCTGGTGAAAGACTTGCTACTAGAAACACCACACCAGAGACTTGGAGCGTTAATTTATTTATTTATTTATTATTATTATTTTTTTGTGTTCAGGATTTTTTTTTTTTAATTGCCTTATGTAACCCAAATTGGATCTCTATAACTCGTACATGCAACCACAAGTAAAAGTTCTCCTCTTTCAATATTCTTCTTTTCATCAAACCCTACTGAGTTCGAAACCGCTTTCAAGATGTATCTCCTTTATTAAACCATACCAGGCAACCATGATCATCCTCCCAACGCTACCAAGTCCTCCATACGATCTCCCGTAAAGACTTGAAATTGTTATCGCCAAACGATATGACTCTGATACCAATTGTTGGGGATTTAAACCAATGAACGTGGAAGCGACATGCCTAATATTCGCTCATAATTCATAGCAATTAACGTCAACAACAGAAAAATAAGATGAGAGATAATAAAACAATCATAACACAAGATATATGTGAAAAACCCTAAACATGGAAAAAACCAAGGACCGTTAGGACGATAGAGAAAGTTTCACTATATAATAAATTGTTATAACCATATACTTCAGGATTCTCTCTCATACCTCAACCACAAAATCATAAAGCCTTTCTAAGTCCCCAAGCTCACACCCGCGCTTTATATCATGACTCTCAGCTCACAACGCTCACAAGATCCTCACTAAGAACCCTCCAATATCCTCTAGATCTCCCATAAATATCACCCATGGATCTTTAACTTGATCCACTGATATTCCCCTGAATCCCTTCATGGATATTCCTTGGGGTTTCCCCCGGATCTCACCCACTCTCTCTGATGTTACATGATGTTCTTTTGCTCCACTTAAAATAACTTAATTACAAGGTCTATTTATACTAGTTACAAGGTCTATTTATACTAGTTACAGAGAGTTTAAGATAAAAAGAAATCCTACTTCTAAACGTACAAGACTTACTTGCTTCACATAAATACTATTTCATTTTATAACAAGTCTTCTTGTAAAGAGTATTCATTTTCCTTAAAGCACAAGAACTTCCCAAAAGAACACTTTCCTTTTCCACCGAAGATTTCTCGTTCCACGCATGCTTATAATTGACTAAGGTTTAGGTCATATGTTGGCCAGCCGCACCCTACATCGTTACAGTCACTGGAAATTACATCGCTCAGAAAACTGCGATATATACGTTGAAACAATCTCGACCGCTGTCACTGTCGCTCTCAAAACCACACAGCGCCATACTACTGTGGGAACCGCTGTCAAAGCCACAACGCAACCCACATCGGTTTGCTTCATTCTTCTGTTCTTCTGGTCTTCAAACCTCCCTCAAACAACATCATTCCAACTTCGTTTTGTTCAATTGAGTTCATTTGAGAGTATGAGCCAAAACCTAACAGGTTTTGACTTGGAGGATCTTTATTCATTGCAAAATATTTCGATCATATACTTTACCATATTATAAAATAAATGTGTGAGATGATTCGTTAGTATCGGATATGCTAATCTATATTTTTCCATGACAAGCATGATAACCATCAAAGTGGAAACCAAGATTGAAGATCTCATTTGTTTCCTTCTTGTTGATGTATACTATATAGTATGAAACTAAATAAAATAATTAGAACAAGACAGAAGATAAACAGTAGATAATAATTTCAAGCATGGTTTGGACTCAGTAGATAATAATTTCAAGCATGGTTTGGACTCAGAGGATCTTCATTCATTGCATATAATTATAAAATAAATGTGTGAGATGATTCGTTAGCATCGGATATGCTAATCCATATTTTTCCATGTCAAGACATCACCATGCATGTGGAAACTAAAATAGTAAAACTTCTCATACTTACACCATAAGGTTGTGGGTTTGAGTCCCCTATCTCACTAAAAATACCTGAATTTATGTAGTATTAAACAAATAAAAAAAAATCGAAGATCTCATTTGTTTCCTTCTTGTTGATGTATTCTATACTATATATAGTCAGGAGTTTTTCTCTTGGTAGGAATATAATTATGTGAATATTTATAATAATATTTGTCCATCTCATCACTTTTTGCTAAAAAAAAAAACAATACAATTGGATCAAATAATGTTTAAATAATAAAAAATGATGGGGCGAACATAGTAAAAAATGATGAGCTGGATAAGTATGTTGGGGGGAGGGGGGTTGGGGGTCCCTATCCCCATTTCCCCAAAACATATATAAATATAATTATAATATATGCTTTTTTTTTTTTTTTTTTATTCTTTGAAAACCCTAACTCTCTAAGTATATATACACATTTTATATAAAATGCACTAATGAATTTTATTTTGTATTTGTAATTGAATGTTTATTTTTTTAGTTAAATTTATAAATTTTAGTTAAATTGGAAAATGGAGGAACGAGGGAAAATATGAAAAAATGAACAAAAAAGAGAAAAATGGGAAATTGGAGATGAGGTTATAGGTCCCTCCAAAATTTCCTATCCCTATTTTTCCCGAATAAAGAAATAGAGGAAAAGATCTGAAAATTAGGGATAGAACATATATCCATTTTTATTCTTCATTCTCCAAATATAAATCTCTAACTAAAACTTGGATACAATTTAATGCACTATACATCATCTACCCCGGCACTAGTGGTGGCCACGGTTCGGTTTCGGTTCGGTTTCGGTTCCGTGGCCACCCAAAACCGAAACCGTAACCGGAAAACCGGTTTGGTACACGGTTTCTAACCGGCGGTTTTACGGTTTCGGTTTAAAAACCGACGGTTTTGGGTTCGGTTTCGGTTTTTCAAAAAAAAAAATTCAAAAAAAATGCCACGTGTCAGCTTCTGATTAGTCGATTTTTTAAATTTTTTTTTAATAAAAAAACCGGCGGTTTAACCGCGGTTAAAACCGCCTTGTTTTTGGCGGTTTTTGGAAGTACCCAAACCGAAACCGTAACCGGTTCAACCGGTTTCCGACCGGTTTTGAAACCGCCGGTTTCGGTTTCGGTTTCGGTTTCAGTTTCGGTTTTGGGGTGATTTTTGAAAGTACGGTTTCGGTTAAACCGCGGACAATACCGTCGGTTTAACCGAAACCATGACTACCTCTACCCGGCACTGCCATTTCAACAAAGTTGTTGATTTGGCAGCATCGGTTGGTGGGCAATCGGTTCATCAATGCACCCAACACCTTTCATACTTGTGATAATTTTCTATAAACCGACAACTCGCCTTGGATATATCAAAATCACTCATCAACTTGGACACAGACACCACCTGTAATAATCTCTATAAATATAATATATCAATCCGAATCTTATTAGAAAATTAACCAAAACAATAATAATAAACTTCTTCGTGTTTTCAAAATATTCCAAAATGATATACTTTCATATATCTTCCTTACTCTCGTTAGTTCTACTTTTCAGAAAATCTCCAGTAAAATTTATTCTATCTATAAACTTTGTGTATTTCCATGTTTAATATCATAAATTTAACAAATTTAATATTCAGTTTTATAGATTTATTTTGGATTAAACATATCCACTTGAGGTCTTATGCCTTTATTATATATATATATATATATATATATAACTTGGGATCATGGGTATATTTATGCCATAGCCCATGAGGATTAAACATACCCATGATCTCAAGTTGTTGGCTATGATGTTTTTATGGATTTGAATTTCTACTGATCAGATAATTTTTCTGACCTTTTTAAAACATGTGATTGGTTGTTAATAAAGTGGTTATGGAAACTAATCACATTTTAACCACACATTTATTACAATATTTTTGTATCATGAGGTTAGGTGGGGTTAGAAAAAAAATTAAATTAATAAAGGATCCAAATTCTTATTCTACATTAAAATTTGTAATTTCGAGATCAGCAGTTCAACACAAACATCATCTCAACTGATTATTTCGATTTTTATTTTATTTTATTATATTAACCGATTTCAATGCCGTAACAAAGCCGTAATTAATTAACTAAATAATGTATAAACAGACGCCAACTTTGACCATTAAAATTAATCATATATACTTTAACCTCTATATATAAACAATAATTTGACAGAGACGGCCATTAAAAATGAATTAGGAAAATCTGTACTCCAGTCAATGATTAGTCCTTCTGCTAGGTTTGAAATGAAACAAAACAAAAAGAACCACGGATCAAAAAGATAGTATAAAATAGGGTATAAGAGCATCTCCAATGCTATTATGTATTTTAAGAAAATGGAGTGTCATATATGATAGATATTAAAAAAGTTAGAAAAACTCTCTCTAATACTATTATTTATTGAATATAGAGATGATGTGACCAAAAAAAAGTTAGAGAATATAGAGTTGAGTTTCTAATTCTAGAAACTCTAATTCTAGAAACTCTCATAGAAATACTAACTAGGATTTCTAACTCTTTCCACCAATAAGATTAAAACATTCAACTTTTTCTACCAACGAGATTAAACCTCATTTAATTGTAAAATAAAATAGGAGAGAGAGTATAATAATTGTTTTATTATGATTGGACATAAAATGGATGCATATTTGACTTTAGATAATTGCATTGGAGATTTGAATATATATTTCTTTAATTTTTTTTTTTAAAAGTGGATCTATAATAAATAGAAATGCTGATACGATACTATTTAGAAACTCAAAAATACATATTTTTATTGGAGATGCTATAGAAATACTGATATGGCACTGTTTAGAAACTCAAAAATACATATTTTTTATTGGAGATGCTCTAGGAGTAATGTTACATTGTCAAAATTTAATATCTAAATCTTGTATTAAAATGATACGGCAACAATCACAGAAAATATAAATCGATTCTCTTACCTTTTACTTAAATTAAAAAGGTTATATATTATGATTTTAGTCTCAAACTTTACAAAATTTTATAATTTTACCTCACTTTTAATCCAATTAAAAGTTGACACATGTCACTAAATTTTAAAAATAAAAAATAAAAAAAATAAAATGAAGATCAAAACTTACAAAATAAAAAAATCTCAACAAAAAAATTAAAAACAAAAAAGGAAAACTTGAGAAGAGATCTTTCCAGATCTGGAGAAAATCCATCTTCGTATTAAAAAAAATCTTATTTTTCTATTTCTTTTTATCTCCCTCGTGTAAAACTGTAAGAGGAAACAAATAACTTTTTTTTTTCTTCTTGATTTTACAATTTACACTTACTACAACAATCACACACCCACCCACAAGAAGATATGCCGATAGAGATGCTCAAAGGGTTGCCCTTTGCAGTGGACACACACTCACAAAGATCACACAGTCGGCATCTCCTCTCATTCTCACTACCCAATTTACTCTACCCATATCACCAAATCGCTTATACTTCATCACTACTCTCAGGTTTCTCTTTTTAATCCCTTCATTTTCAATGCCCTTTATGCTTTTTTGTTGATTTTTTTAATTTTTATTTTTCTGGGTTGTGACGAGTCGTTGTTTGTGGGTATAGAAGTGGGGCAGACGCTGGTTGTTGATATCCAGATGGGGAATTCAAGTTTTGGGTTTATGATGCGAGTCCTTGTAGTTCATGTTCTGGAGAAAGAAAAAGTTCTGAGTTTCTAATTGATGGTGATGATTTGTTCTGATTTTCTGGGTTTGTGATAGGGTGGTGGTATGATTTTCTGGGTGTGAGAGAGTGGTAATGTTGCAGGGATTTTGGTTTTGTGTTGATTTGGTGAAGATGAATCTAGGTTTTGTGTTGCGTTGAGGAATCATCTTGGTTTGAATGATATGAATTGGTATGTGATCAATGATATGATTTCTTTTTTTTTTTTAAATTTCGTTTTTTTTTTTTAAAAAAAAATTGATTTGATCTAGACAGTGGAGATCAATCTTTCTTTTAAAATAAAAAATTATTTATTGAAAACAACGTCCATCATGGCGATGGTTTCTTTAAAAAAAATAAATTATTTATTAAAAACAAATTAAAATTTTTAATTATATTCTTTGAATTTTTTTTTTTCTGTTTTTAATTTTTCTTTATTAAAGATCGGATCTCCACATTTATTTTTTTAATTAAATTAAATTTTTTCTATTTATTTATTTGTTGACACGTGGTATATCAATATTTAAATATAAAAATATTTTTAGAGACGAAATTGAACGATTTAAAAAACATAGAGATCAAAGAAAAATGAATAAGTGGATATGTGAGAAAAAGTGGGGACTAAATGAATAATACCCCTTCTTTTTTCTGTATGAATAATTTAATTTAGTTAAACCCAGCCTTCATTAGTCGTTTCTCACAGATAAATAAAGCCTTCTCATATCACATGTAGTATCAATACACCACCACCAAAGAAATGGTAGGTCTAAGAGAGTCCACCGCCACCTCCGCCACCTCCGCCACCACCCTTAACACGGTGGAGCCTCTCCGCCGCACCACCCTGAACCGTGTGTTCGCGGCGGTCTACACTTGTGCCATCTTCACTCTTCTCTACCACCATGCACAAACACTACTCTTCCAAAGCAAAACCCTACTCTCTTTCTCTATATCACTCTCGCTTTTAGTCGCTGATATGGTTCTAGCCTTCATTTGGTCCACCACACAATCCTTTCGTATGGGTCCGGTTCACCGGAGAGAATACCCGGAAAACCTGAAAAAAGTCACCAAACGTGACAAGTTTCCAGGTCTGGATGTGTTCATATGCACGGCTGATCCCTACAAGGAACCACCGATGGGTGTGGTGAACACGGCGTTGTCAGTGATGGCTTACGACTATCCAACCGAGAAGATCTCCGTTTACATATCGGATGACGGCAGCTCCGCCTTCACTCTCTTCGCTTTCATGGAGGCTGCGAAGTTCGCAAGCCACTGGTTGCCGTTTTGCAGAAAGAAGGATATTATGGAGAGGAATCCGGATGCATATTTCGCTTCAAATCATTCATGGAACTCCGAGACTGAAAAGATTAAGGTGAAATATTATTCTTCGCTACACTTTCTTCATGTATGTTTACGTCTAAAAGCTAAATTTCAAGGGTTTTTTTATTTATTTATTTATTTCATGGTTCGTTTTATACAATTTATCATCTTTTCGACCACATTTTTGTTTGTAGAAATTTTATTTCTAAAAGATGTACTACGAAAAGGTTCATATAAAGAAGTTGGATCAATAAACTTCTCTCGATATGTGTTTAAGTTAAAATCTTACCTTTCAAGATTTAACTAATAAAAGGGAAAAAAAAAAATTCTTTATATGATTAGAAAAAAATAAATCTGGTTAGATTGACAGATAAATTAAAGAAAAAAATTTAAAATTAAAAGATATAAAATATATAAATATCTGTTTCACAACATTTTTTTTTTTCAATTTTAATTTAGATATATCTTTAAAATTTATTGATCTAAAGAAAAAAATTTAAAATTAAAAGATATAAAATATATAAATATCTGTTTCACAACATTTTTTTTTTTCAATTTTAACTTAGATATATCTTTAAAATTTATTGATCTTGTTTTATAAATTTTTTATAATACGTTTTAAAATTATTTAACTTTAATTTATTTTACTATTTATTTATTCTATATGACAAGTTAACAACCATCACTTTAGCCGAAGATATTTGTTAATGAAAATTTGATAAAAACAAATATCTGAGCAATATATAATATGTATTAAAAAAAAAACACTGATATAAAATGATAATATATTAAAATTAAAGAGAAAGGATAACCTAGTAAATTAATTCTTGATTTACATTGTAAATAAAATAAAAAATGAGATCATTTATAAAAATTATAAATTTAATGTGAACAAGTTAATGTTATCCACGTCATATATAAACATATGGTGAGTCAAGAAAATGTATTTTAACACCACATCCCAAGAATTATTGTTCATCTTGACAAATTTGCAGTCATTAAAAACTTAAAAAGAAAATTGACTGTCAAAAGTCTATCAATAATGTTATCTACGGCCGATTTTGTTTTATTTTTTAATATTTAAGAAACAAGTCATTCTCTGATTATATCATGTTTTTCTTTATCTGAAAGTCAATACCCTTAGTTAGTCCGATGTTAGGCATTTATCGGTTGAAAATTCAAGATTAAACAAATGTAAAAAAAAATCCCGTTAAATGATAAATGATCTAAAATTAATCTTTTTTAGTTTCTTGATTTATATAATAGATGATGTACAAGAGTATGAAAGTCAGAGTAGAACATGTTGTTGAGACCGGAAAAGTAAGTGATGAATATATCACTTCAGACCAAGAACGTGAAGCTTTCCATAAATGGACGGATCAATTTACCCATCAGGATCATCCCACTGTAATTCAGGTAACATTTCCCCTACCATAATTTGATCGGACTATTCAATGATAATAATGTTGAATTGAATTGTATGAATATAATCCAATAATCAGTAGCTAAAAATTGGGTAGCTACCACAGGTTTCTTAAAAGGAATACAATAAAGTTGATTTACATTTAACCAATGGACAGGTTTTGTTAGAGAGTAGGAAAGACAAAGACATAACAGGAAATTATCTGCCCAATCTTGTCTATGTCTCCAGAGAGAAAAGCAAAACTTCACACCATTATTTCAAAGCCGGTGCCCTCAATGCCTTGGTATGATTCTTATTAAGTCAAACTTAGTGATATTACTAATGAATTTCTGGTGAACAAATGTTTCAAAATTAGAGTCATCAAAAGGGCCGAATTGATCCGATCTGGCTCGAATCAGATTTCATATGGTCTGAATTTGGTCTGGCCCGAAGCCCTTTTGATCCAATTCAAATAGAATGACGATACTTACACCCCTTAAAAACCGTATGTACAGCCTAAATTATTATGTTTTTAAACAGTCAATAATACCCTTGAGTAAAATTACTAGAGTGGTGCTATTGGCACACCCCCTACCAATCTATTTATGTCCCACTTTTTAAAATTTTGACTTAATAAAATAAAATAAAATATTTTTATTAATTGTTTTGATTTATTTTCAAAACTACCCAATTTACTTATTTTTCAAACTTAATACACCTCATCTTTGATCTCTGTATACATCTTTCTCTCACCTCCATTGAATGATTTATTTTTTCTTCTTATTATTTGATTTTATTTTGAGTTTTTTTTTTCTTCTTATTTCATGGTGGAAAAGAAAAAAAAAATAACACGGTTGTTTCAACACAACGATAACTTAATATCATTCTAAAAAATGATTCTTCCATATGCTTGATATCTTTCAAAAACTATTTCATAATATTTATATATGTGTGTAAGAAGCAAAATTTAGGGTTTAAGAGTTAAGAAATAAAATTCAAAAAAAAAAAAAAAAGGTTTAAAAGAATATGGTTTTTTTTATTTTTTTATTTTTTTATTTTTTGAAAAGGAATGTTGGGTTTTAATAGATTTACTTTGTAGAAGATTTTTTTTTTCTTAAATTGTATATCTCTTTAAGTAATTTTGATAAAGGAAAAAAAAAAAAATACTGCATAATTAAAAAAGTGGGGCATAAATAGACAGGTATGGGGTGTGCCAATAACATCACTCAATTACTAAGAGGACTAATTGTTTGTTAATACACCCACCAATAATTATTAATTAGTTTCCTATTTTAATCTTTTGTATTTTTTTCCCTATTAATGGTTTGATATTATTAACATATATCATAAAAACTCTTTCCATTTTAATAAACCCTAGATTCTCTTTTAAATATATTTTCAATCTCTTTTAAGGAAATACAAATTAATTGCTAAGTATGGAAAATGAATTAAAATCATGAGATAAATTTAAAAGTAAAGTTTTAAATTAATTTTTATTAGAAGAACAAAATCATTATGTATATAAACAAACTTTTAAATTAACTATATTATCTATTAATTTTTTTATTTCTTTCAAACACACTTTAGAATTTTTTTAATTTTTAATTTATCAATATTATATGTTCTTTCTTATTTAAAAAAAAATATATATATATTATATGTTCTTCATTTGATTGAACACCTATCTTTTTTTTTTTTTGAAATATCATTTAACACATATCTAATTCCACATCATTTTGGATATGACACACATCTTGTTTTCCTACAACTCTCTCAAACAAAAAGTGGTTCTCCAATAAATAAATAAAAATCTTTAAATGAATTTTTAACGAAAAATAGAGTTTGATTTAAAAACAAAAAACAAGAAGAGAAAAAAAGTAGGGAAGAGAAATAATAATAAAGTTGATTAAATAACATAATAATAGTCATAGGTGGTGTGTGCTTACAAAAATACAATAAGTATAATTAAAGAAAGGGTATTTTTGGTATTTAGTGGGGTTTATTTACAAATTAGTGATTTTTTTTAAAATTTTGATGGTTGTGATTACGGAAGGGGTGTAGATACAGTTTTTGAGAGGTACCATTATCGCCGCTCATTCAAATATTGTCAAGATTCGTTATTGAGATTTTTAAGGATAAAACTAAATTTCGACCCAAATTTGATCTAAATTTTAATATGTTCCGATCAAATCCCATGATCTAATTTTAGATGCTTCTTACTCTATTGGGTCCGGCCCGACCCAAACAGTTAAAAAGACCGTAAAATTTCAGGCTAGCTGGTCGTGACATTCCAGTTATTTGCCTGTTTTGATAAAATTCTACTACAAATGCATTCTTCTTAAAAATCTAGAAACTATAATGTTGATTTTGAACTTAAATTTATATATAAATACGTACATATCTGGCTCTCATGATATATAGTAACTTATGTTTTTATATCTCTATGAAGCTTCGAGTATCAGCCACCATGAGCAATGCACCAATAGTCTTGACATTGGACTGTGACATGTACTCCAATGACCCGGAAACTCCTCTCAGGGCTCTTTGCTATGTATCCGATCCGAATATTGGATCCAACTTGGCCTATGTTCAGTTCCCTCAGCGTTTCCGTGGAATCAACAAGAATGACATTTATGCTTCCGAGTTCAGACATATGTATGAATTGAATCCTAAAGGTCTTGATGGTTTAAGAGGTCCTGATTACTTTGGAACTGGTGCATTTTTCTGTCGACGAGCATTTTTCGGCGATCCTTCAACTTTTATCGCTCCTGAAATCGTTGAACTGAGTCCCGACCATGCAGTCAAGGAACCCATCAAGTCACCATCCATTTTGTCACTAGCTCATCGTGTAGTTGGTAGCAATTATGAGAACCAAACCAAATGGGGCTCTAAGGTTAGCTCATTCTTGAAAAACTATCAATTATGATAGGAATTTTAAATATTTATAGATATAAATACATATGTAACATAGAACACATAATTTTATTAAGCGATATTTGAATGAATGACATAATTTGTTTGTCTTATTGTGAATTGTCGCAGATCGGGTTTAGATATGGTTCATTGGTGGAGGACTACTTCACAGGTTATAAGCTACATTGTGAGGGTTGGAGGTCAATATTTTGCAATCCTAAGAGACCAGCATTTTATGGGGAAGCACCAACCAACATGCTTGATATGCTTAATCAAAGCAAAAGATGGACCATTGGGCTTCTTGAGGTGGCCTTTTCTAAGTACAGTCCCGTAACGTTCGGTATCCGTAGTATGGGCCTAATGGGCCTATGTTATTCCCACTATGCATTCGAGCCCAGTTTATCCATTCCCATCAGTGTGTATGCCTTCCTCCCCCAGCTTGCTCTCCTCAGTGGAGTCGCCAGCTTCCCAAAGGTGTGTTAATTTCAATTAGTCATTTTCCTGGTGCGTGTGTTCACATTTTATTTATATCTGGATGTCTAATCTTATTTGTTACAATTATACACGCAATCATGCTATAATGAGCTGTGCTATGAGGACTTCTGCTATTAGTATTTCAACTATAAACGTGCTTACTAATAAGGAATCCTCACTAACGTGGAAAATGATACTCAATTACTAATTTATGATTACTGTTTTTACTAAAACCAATTGGGCAGTTCCAGGTGGAAATTGAACTTTGACTCCTCCCTCCCACCACCACCACCATCACCAACAAAAACAATAACAACAACAACTGTTTCCAAATCACAACAATTGAGAATTTAGTAATCTGAAAGGGAATTCAATAAATGATTTGTGATTAATGTTTTCACTAAAATCAGCTGAGAATCAGATTATGTGAGTCCTACATACAAATCAGAAATTAAATTCTTGCTAGAAAGGGAACTTGATTCCTCCCTCCCACGGTCCCATCTAAGGATTTCGAGTTTTCTTTCCTGATATCCTTTTACATGAAACTTGATTCTCTTTTATTTCATTTCTGACTAGTAAACTCGTCCATCAATTTATAAGTTATAGAAATGCTATGATTGATTGATCGATTAATGTTGAAAAACTACTTGCAGGTTTCAGAACCATTATTTTTCTTGTATTGTTTTCTGTTTCTTGGGGCCTATGGACAAGATTTCCTGGAGTTTGTACTAGAAGGAGGGACCTTTGGAAAATGGTGGAATGAGCAGAGAATATGGATGATTAGAGGACTTTCAAGTTACATTTTTGGATTGACTGAGTACTTGCTCATGTCCTTGGGCATTTCTACAATTGGATTCAATGTGACCAATAAAGTAGTTGATGATGAACTAAGCAAAAGATATGACCAAGAAATATTTGAGTTTGGAGCACCATCACCTATGTTTGTGCCAATGACAATGGCAGCAATACTTAATTTCTTCTCATTTTCATGGGGGTTCTCGCAGATCATTCGCGGCATCGGCAATTTGCAGGGACTGTTTTTGCAGATGTTATTGTCAGGTTTTGTGATGGTGAATTGCTGGCCAATTTATGAAGCCATTGTGTTGAGAAGTGACAAAGGGAAACTTCCTGCAAAAGTTACTGTAATCGCAACATTTCTAGCTTGGGCTCTCTATTACATTGTAACTTCTCTCATTTTTAAGTGATGACCTGTGGGGGTTTATTTCAAGATTTTGTAATTGAAGAAGACACTGTATTTCTGATACCATAAAAATGAACATTTGACTACTGTTGTTCCAAAATGAAAATAAGAAAACATAACTGTGACAACAATTATGTGCTTTTACAAAGTTATATAGACCTCTCTAACACTATCAACATGAACCTGAAAACTTGTATACCCGACCTACAATCAAGATGCTTTCCATAAAAGCTTGGCATAAATTTATTCAGATCACTAAATTTTAAGAGGGGGATTAAGATTTAGTCCCCATGTTGGACGAAGCATCACTTTTTTACTCGATATATGGGCATTATAGTGTCTTCGGTCCTCAAATTTTGAAAATACGTCAAAATGGTTCATTTAACTAAAAAAGTAATGGTCAAACATAACAGACGATATGAAAGTACTATTTATCATCTTTTTAAAATAATTGTGTATTTTCAAAACAAATTAATTGAAAATTTTAAAAGTAAACAGAAAATAGATAATCTATGATTGGTGGAGATCAAATAAAATTAAAAAGAAATGGTTTTCTTAAAAGAAGCAAAATAGGCGAGGCCTCTTGTGAACGGTGGGTTTAGCAAACTATATGTTTTCAATACTTCTAATGGAAGGTATCTTTATTGATCTGCTTCTAACGGGTGCTCGAGAATCATATATATATATATATATATAACTATAGAGCTTGAAAAGTCGTGACCTCAAATACTTTGAAACAAAATCCAATCCCTCTCAAAGCAACTAAATCACTACGAGACCCCTCCCTTAGTATGGAAGTAATATTTCAAGTCGTGTTTGTAGTTTTATTGGGTTCAATCTCATCAGATTACAACAAATCCCTTGATCCAAATGAGAAAAAGTAAAAATGATACATCCTTGTATCTTAATCTTGTCTTTAAATCATGATATCAATTATCATAATCATCACAACGTGTCTCAGTTGATTTCGAACAAAGAAATCCCTCTCTCATCAAAGTAAACCAATACATCAAGATCCAGGGCCCCCATTTATATATTTCGAGTGACATTCTAGTTTAGGAGTTTTCTTATTTTTTTGACGCAACCAAAAGTTTCAACTATTGGCTAACGTCTAACAATTCCATACGTAAAGAGAATATCTTACTAGTAAAGAGAATATCTTACTACTTGTTTATCTAGCAAAACTTTACTAAACTAGCAAGAGAGAGAGAAAGAGAGGGAAGATTGAGATTGATTTGGACTAGAACGCTACACGGCAGACAAGCATGCATGGTTTGGACTTGGAGGATCTTCATTCATTGCATAATATTTACATCATAAACTATACTATATTATAAAATAAATGTTGTGTGAGATGATTCGTTAGCATCGGATATGCTAATCGATATTTTTCCATGACATGCATCATGCAAGATAAATGATAATCATCAAAGTGGAAACCAATATTGAAGATCTCATTTGTTTCCTTCTTGTTGATGTATACTATATAGTCAGCCCTACGTGACTGACTATTTATAGATACATATATTTGTGATCATTTTCTATAAACTGACAACTCCTCTTGGATGTATCAAAATGACAAAATCACCCGTCAACTTGGACACTGACACCACCTTTAATCAGAATCAGAATATATCAATCAGAAAATCACTCATCTCTATAAATATAATATATCAATCATAATCTTATTACACACATGGTCCATCGCCAGTTTGGTGGGCTTTTTCCGAGAGAACCCTCACCGTCAAGGTTCAAGACCTAGTATATACATGGACTAGTGTGGGTGTTGTCCACTAATATATGCAGTCCAGGTTGAGTTTGTAGAGCCCAAATCTCGCTGGTCCCGGCAGTTGTTATGTACTAAAAAAAAAAAATCAAAATATTATTAGAAAATTAACCAAAACAATAATAATAAACTTTTGGGACCCGATATTGACACACATAAAACTTAATAGTATACTCATATTTTATTAAAAAATTAATTACAAAAATATCCCAATAGAAATTTACTAATAAGGACAAGTTATTTTAATTAAAAATAAACCAAATACTATATATACTTATAAATTACACACATATCTTCAACTATATTTCTTTATAAAAAAAAACTTACCTTTCAAAAAAAAAAAAAATGATGATAAACCCTAATTTTTATGATAAACCTTAATTAAACTCTATTTTATTTCAAGTATCAAATTTTCTCATCATCACATGATTATTATTATTATTATTTTCTTTTATGTATAGTTATAAACTCTATCAAAAAAACACCAATTTTTTTTTTTTTTTTTTAACTATAGCTGTAAATATCAACAATTTTTATTTTATTTTTTAGCTACATATGTCAATAAGATTTTATTTTATTTTATTTTATTATTATTTTTTTAAGATAGTTGTCTAAATAAGAGAATTCAAAATTGAAAATCTTTTGACCCCATATACATATTCCCTTTTATAAGACTCCTACTTTTGAGATATTTCCAAAAGTAAATTGGACCATCATTAAAAAAGGATTTGATTCCAAAAATAATATGATTTTTTTTTTTTATTTATAAATTGGGTATGGTAATAATTTAAAAGTGTTTATAAATAATATGTATTAAAATGAATATATTTATTTCAATGAGGGTACTATTGATATTAGGATAGGTGTTTATAGTAATATTTAATTTTTAAATTTTAGACATTAGTATATTAATAAGTTTTATATGTGTCAATATCCGTACCATAAACTTCTTCATGTTTTCAAAATATTCCAAAACGATATACTTTCATCTTCCTTACTCTTGTTAGTTCGATTTTTCAGAAAATCTCTGGTAATTAATTAATTTTTTTTTTTTAATCTTTAAACGTGTATTTTACCCATGCTTAATATCACAAATTTAAAATTTAATTTTATAGATTTACTTTGGGTTAAACATACCCACTTGATGCTTTATGCCTTTATATATATATATATATATATATACACAGAGTTATTTTCTCTCGGTATGTCCTGGTATAATTCAATCAGTGCATTGTATATGAGTCATAGATTATGGAAAAGTTTTGACAAGTGCATACACTTTGAGTCAAAGTATGTAAATCTAATGATCCACATCCAACGCATTAATGGAGTTATATCAGGACATACTGATTTGAAAATTTTCCTATATATATAAATATATATATAGGGTCAGGCTATAGAACACCGGTGTATTTATACACCGTGTAGGAAATATTGTGATCGTAATTTTAAAAAGTTTGATCCAGCCTTCGATCGTAATATTTTCTACACGGTGTAGGGTTACACCGGTGTTCAATCCATAGATTGTCCCCCATATATGTATATATATATATATATATATATAATTGATTTCTCAACCATGTGGAGGAGTATAGGTAAAGTCTGTTTCAAAATTTAATATTTAACTGTGCGTCTCCAATTATATGCAGGAATTTATAATATTATATAGTGGTCCCAAGTTGTTGGCAATGTTATTTCTTACTTATAACTTGAAATTTGTAATTTCGAGATCAGTAGTTCAGCACAAATTTAATTTTTGAGGTCGGATTATCGGCCATTGGTTCTTGAGTCCAGCAGAAATGTGAGACAAGTGGCGAATGGTAGTCTTATGAGTAGGAGATTTTATTCCGAGAAGTGCTGGGCAGATTAAGAAGATTGCAAAAACATTGTTCACTACAAAAAAAAAGGGTCATCATCGACAGTAATTGCCGTCGTAAGAAATGAAAATGATCGTCGGAAATAATAATAAATAATGGTCAAAATTAAATGAAAATGACCGTCGGTAATAGTAATAAATAATGGTCAAAATTAGTTGTAAACCGCTCCCTCTCGCCGCATTTAATTTTTGTCGTCCACCAAAGTCGAACCTGATACAGGTGATGCAAGGCGTGCTTATCCACTTTACTATTTGCTTCAAACCTATCAATTAAAGCATACTATTTATATATAACCTCTATATCTCATTAATTTTTTTTGGTTTAATATTAAAAACATCCCCTCACCTCTAAACTATTATTGAATATCTTTATACAAATGCTTTTATTTTTGAAACAATCATTGTGGAATAAAAAACAATGCTTTTATTTGGTAAAAGTTAGAGGGTATAATATTCGATTTATACAATTAATCCATTTTTTAAGATTGATTCCACTAATTTACAAATTAAAAAAAAAAAAACGTTTATTATATTATTTAATTAAATTATTTTGTTAAAATCATATATTGTCAGATCAAAGGGTCTGTCGTTAATCGTACTTAGAATTAAACATGACCTCAGTTATGGTTCCGGTCCCTCGATTCTGGTCCAGTTCTGACGATTCATTTCATTTATAAAAAAAAAATGGAAAACCTCTCAAGAATAATAATTATTAATCCTTATGAAGAACTTATTTGGAAAAAACAAAATTCATTTCGATAGAGAACCACTTTGGACGAACAAAATGATCCATATTACCTCATTTTCTAATTTATATGGTAATTTAATTATGAATATATCTTTAAGGAAAAACTTCAACAACAAAAAAAAGAATTTTCAACAAAATTAATTAATTATTATAATTTTAAATAAAAAGAAAACCTATTGGGACGAAAATAATTTGTCCCAATAAACAGTCTATTGGGACGAATTGTGTATTTCGTCCCAATAGACGTTATATTGGGACAAAAAAAATTCGTCCATAAAGGTCCATCTTTAAGGAAAAACTTCAAAAAAAAAATAATAATCAAGAATTTTCAACAAAATTAATTAACTATTATAATTTTTAAAAAAAATAAAACATATCGGGACGAAAAAAATTTGTCCTAATGGGCAATCTATTGGGACGAATTATGTATTTCGTCCCAATAGACGTTATATTGGGATAAAAAAAAATTCATCCCTAAAGGTCTTACCACATTGGACAAAATTTGTCCCGAAAGACAATCTATTGAGACGAATAATTTATTTTGTCCTAATAGAATGTCTATTGGGACAAAATTATTTCATCCTAAAAGTCTTGTTAGATTTATACTTTTTAGGGAGGAAAAATTTATTTCGTCCCAAGAAGCATTCTATTGGGACAAATTTGTTCGTCCTTAAAGGTTTGATCAGTTTTGTGTTTTTTAGGGATGAATAATTTTTTCGTCCCAATAGGCATTTTTTCTTGTAGTGTTTAGAGCATTTAACATAGTTGTGTTTATTAAACATAATTAAAAATAACTAAATATTCTTGTAATTACTAATAATTTTGTTATTTTTCATACTCGATTAATTTAACCTGATGTATCTTTAGAGTAGACTTTTTATCAATGATCGTCACAAATTATAAGTTTTTTTTTTTAATTAATTGATATTTTAAAATTGAACCAAAATACTTGGTGAAAAAAATTCATATAGTGATTTCGATAAAAAAATATGGTGACAAAAAAAAATATAGTACCTATTGTGATGCATTTAAAATATCGACCTATAAGTCATTTTTTTTTTTTTGTATTTTATAAATTATCACATACATAAATATATTCCATTATAATGTATTAATTAATATTATAATATTTAACTAATTATATTTTTCAAGACAACACTGTAACAAATAATATAAATAGTATCAAATTATTCTACTATTTCCAATGGCCATTGGGCCGTCGGAATTGTGATAGTACTTCTTTCATCATTTTTGATGATATAGTGCTATCGGAAATGTGGGTCATTTTCGATGGTACAATTTTCGACGGTACAAATAGTGCCGTCTAAAATATGGGTCATTTTCGACGGTACAAATAGTGTTGTCGAAAATGTGGGTCATTTTCGACGATACAAGTAGTGTCGTTGAAAATGAGGGTCATTTTCGAGGGTTTATTTGACTATTTTCGACGGCCTTTTGCAGTCGAAAATGCGGTATTACTTTTTTCATCATTTTTGACGGTGTTGAAATGCTCGTCGAAAAAGGCTGAATCACCGACGGTAATTATGGCTGTCGAAAATAGTTGGTCGCTATTAGACACTTTTTTTGTAGTGGTTTTATCAATTTGGAAACCAGTCCATAGCAACGATAGAACACCTGTTGTTCTTTGTAATATTAGGTCTTGTGGTAGATTGTTGGGGTCTTGGAACGATAAGAAACATAAGGAGCTGAGAAGGGAGTTTCAGATGAAAAAAAAAGCCCTTAAGGAGGCGTGTGAGATGGCTTCCCGCTTCATGGAAGATTATAAGCAACCTGGAAAATCAATTTGACAATGTATTGAGCAGGCAGGAAAGATATTGGAGGCAACGGGAGAGGATAGATTGGTTGAGAAATGGGGATAGAAATACTTGGTTTTTTCACCTTAAGGCTTCTGCTAGGAAAGCCTTTAACAGAATTGAGGGTCTTCTCAATAAGGGGGGTGATTAGGTAGATTCGAAAGATGGCATGGAAGCTGTGATTACCCAGTATTTTGACACTATTTTCACTAGTAGTGAGTCGTTGCAGGAGGATATTTGTAAGATAACTGATGGGGTTCATGCTAGACTTGAAAGACATCAGGTTAATTTTATGGATACTGTCTTTGTTGAGGATGAGATAAGGAGAGCCGTAATTGATATGAGCCTAATGAAAGCTCCTGGAGAAGATGGCCTTCTGACTCTATTCTATCAGAAATTTTGGAGCAATATTTGGTCGGCTATTGTTTCAGCCTGTCTGGGTGTTCTGAACGACGGTGACGTTGTGGATAGCATAAATGGTACAATCATCTCCCTCATTCCGAAGTGCAAGTCTCCTAAGTTCATTACTAAGTTCAGACCCATAAGTTTGTGCAATATAATTTACAAAATTATTACTAAAGTGCTTACTAATAGGCTGAGACATGTGCTTGGAAGTGTGATTGATGAGTCCCGGTGTGTTTTTATTCCGAGAAGGTTGATTTCGGATAATACAATAGTATGCTTTGAATGTCTTTACAGACTAAAGCGCAGGAAAAGGAAATTTGGGTCGATGGCTATTAAGTTGGATATGTCAAAAGCTTATGATCAGGTTGAATGGAGTTTTATTAGAGGTATGATGGTTAGGATGGGTTTTTCCGACAAATGGGTTCAGTTGGTGTTAAGGTGTATTTCCTCTGTTTCTTACTCTTTCATGCTTAATGGAGATGTTTGTGGCAACTTTAAGCCAACTAGGGGTCTTAGGCAAGGGGACCCTCTGTCTCATTTTCTCATTTTGATATGCGCTGAGGGCTTCTCTAATATGATAGTAAAAGCTCAGGTTAATGGTGAGTTGGAAGACTTTAAGTGAAGCAAAGGAGGGCCGATCATCTCGCATTTATTTTTTGTAGATGACAGCCTTCTATTTGCAAAGACGAATGACTCCAACTGCGTTTCCATAAGGAGTATTTTAGAAACTTATGTCGGAGCCTCTAGGCAGGTGGTTAATTTCACCAAATCCATTTTGTGTGTGAGTTCATCACTGCCGACTGCAGAAGGTAATAGGTTGGCTAGGATTGTTGGCATGAGTCTGGTTGGGTGCCATGAAAGATACTTGGGTTTGCCTTGCTTTCCTGGTAGGAGTAAAAGAAGACTGTTTTCAGATATTGTAGATAGAGTCTGGAGCAAAATCAAAGGATGAGGAGAAAGATCCTTATCAGTTGGTAGGAAATAAATTTTGATAAAGGCTGTCTTACAGACCATCCCTACATATGCTATGAGTCTCTTTCATCTCCTGAAGGGGTTAATCAACGAATTACATCGGCTTTGTGCCCGTTTTTGGTGGGGAAGCAGTGAGGAGGCCAGAAAAAATACATTGGTGCACCTGGTTACGGCTTTGTAAGTCGAAAAGGGATGGAGGTTTGGGCTTTCGCGATTTGGAAACTTTCAATAAATCCTTACTAGCGAAACAGTGCTGGAGAATCATGGAAAACCAAAAGTCCATAGCTGCCAGAGTGTTAAAATGATGCTACTTTCCTAATGGTAACTTCTTGGAGGCCCTCGGAAAAGCTCTGCTTCTTTTGTTTGGAAAAACTTGAGTTAGGGAAAAAAGCTGCTAAATTCTGGGTTAAGGTGGAGAGTGGGGTGTGGCAGTGATATCATTATTTATAATGATAAATGGATCCCACGAACTTCGACTTTCGTTGTGGTGTCCCCTGTATCAGGTGTGTTAAGGCAACAGTGAACCAGCTTGTGTCTCCTTCGAGTGGTTGGAATGTACCTCAAGAGGCCTTCACGGTTGAGGATGCTAGGTCGATTCTCCATATTCCGTTGGGTTATAACAGAGCTGTGGACAAGGTTTTTTAGCACTATAATGACAGTGGTGGTTTCACAGTCAAGAGTGGTTATAGGCTGGGGAGATCAATTGAGAATCAGTCTAGTTCCTCTACTAATGCTAGGCTGGATGGTTGGTGGAGAGCATTGTGGAAGCTAACCATCCATTTGAAGATTAAAATCTTTATATAGAAAGCGTGCTTTGACTGGATTTCGTCTATGGCCAACCTTGCTCATCGTGGTATACAGGTGATTGATAGGTGCCCGCTGTGTAATGAGTCGAGGGAGACAACTTTTCATGCCCTTTGGGGATGCCGGAAATTCAAAGTTGCCCATCAGGAGTGGCCCCCGAACAATATTCAAGTCAGCAGCTGCATCTTCTGATTTCATCTTGGAATGCCTTGGTCTGCTAAATAAGGAAGATTTGGGCTTGGCCTATATTGCTGTTTGGAGAAATTGGTATCTAAGGAATTTGGTGGTTCAAGGGTCAACAAAGCAGGATTATCTTGATGTGGTTCACTGGTGTAAGAATTTTCTCTCTGAGTTCCATAACTGTGAGGTGAGGTTGGCTTCTGCAGCCGGTGGCATTGTTCGGAACTCTTAGAGACCATCGGATCTGGATTGTTACAAAATTAATTGTGACGCTGCTGTGGATAATGTGGGCGGTAAGATTGGGATCAAAATCGTTATCAGAGATCATACGGGGTTTGTTGTTGCTTGTTGTTCTCTTAGTTTGGATGTGTGCCTTGATGTGAATATGGTTAAGACTCTTGCTATATATACAAAGCCTTGGTCTTCAGTACGGATTGTGGTCTGACCTCGAGTGTGCTAGAGTTGGATGCAACGGTTATGGTTAATAGAATCAACAAGGGTAGCCATTTAGACTTGGCTTGTGGTATTTTCTTATCTGACATTGCTACAGTCATTTCTACTCAATCTGTTTTTTCTGTCAGCCATGTTCCAAGAGTGGCAAATTGTGTCGCTCATGGTTTGGTTAAGTTTACCTTAACGAAAGATGATGACCTTTTCTGACTAGAGGAATTCCCTTCCTGTGTTAGGAAAGCTGTCCGGTTGGATTTGTCCGTATAGGCTCCAACTGCTAGGTTTGTCTTTGTGTTCTTGTTTGTGTGTTCTAAAAAAATTTAAAAAACCAAAAAAAAAAAAACATCATCTCAACAGATTATTTCGATTTTTTTTTACTATATTAACCGATTTCAATGCCGTATCAAAGCCGTAATTAATTAACTAAATGAAGTATAAACAGACGCCAACTTTGACCATTAAAATTAATCATATATACTTTTACCTGTATATATAAACAATAATTTGACAGAGACGGCCATGAAAAATGAATTAGGTAAATCTGTACTCCAATCAAACTCCAATCAATGATTAGCCCTACTGCTAGGTTTGAAATGAAACAAAAACAAAAAAAAAAAAAAAAAAAAAAGAAAAGAAAAAAAAGCACCACGAAACAAAACGATAATATAAAATAATATTAAGCAAATGACCACTTTTTCTTGCTTTGTTATTCATGGTTTGACCGAGTCAAACTCCAATTTAATCGGTGTGTCCGAGACAACCTGCTTCTATTATGTATCAAACTCAGTTTATTATTAGAGCAATGGTAGACCCCGTCCAAAAATATTTGGCTAAATTTATACTTAAATAATATTCGTGAGTTGTTAAAATCATATAGTTTGAATAAATTTTTTTAAGAACCTAACATTACTCTTATTATTATTATCATCATCATCATCTTCTTAGGTTCTATTACTACTTCACGATTAAAGAGTTAATAAATTTATAAAATCAGAGAGCCAACCCTAAAATTAATAAGAAATTCACACTTTTAACTCTAAAATTCATCGTGAAATTTTGAAATCGAAGAACCAACCCTAAAAATGACCATTCTGTATTGTTCTTCCATAATTGTTTTTCTTTATGGATTATTTTGATTTAGTATATTAAACCTCCAATAATTGCACAGCCTTGCATTAATTTATCACGTACAAGAATATCTCTCATATAAATAAAGCCTTCTCATAACACATATGTGACATACTGACATATAGTATCAATACACACCACCAAAGAAATGAGAGGTCTAAGAGCGTCCACCACCACCTCCGACACCACCCTTAACACGGTTGAGCCTCTCCGCCGCACCACCCTAAACCGTTTGTTCGCAGCGGTCTACACGTGTGCCATCTTAACTCTTCTCTTCCACCATGCACAAACACTACTCTTCCAAAGCAAAACCCTACTCTCTTTCTCCATATCACTCTCGCTTTTAGTCGCCGATATGGTTCTAGCCTTCATGTGGTCAACCACACAATCCTTCCGGATGCGTCCGGTTCACCGGAGAGAGTATCCGGAAAACCTGAAAAAAGTCACCGAACGTAACAAGTTTCCAGGTCTGGATGTGTTCATATGCACGGCTGATCCCAACAAGGAGCCACCGATGGGTGTGGTGAACACGGCCTTGTCAGTGATGGCTTATGACTATCCAACCGAGAAGATCTCTGTTTACGTATCGGATGACGGTGGCTCCGCCTTCACTCTCTTCGCTTTCATGGAGGCGGCGAAGTTCGCAAGCCACTGGTTGCCGTTTTGCAGAAAGAAGGATGTTATGGAGAGGAATCCAGATGCATATTTCGCTTCAAATCATTCTTGGAACTCCGAGACTGAAAAGATTAAGGTGAAGTATTATTATAGGCTACACTTTCTTCATGTTGACGTCTAAAATCTTAAATTTCAAGGTTTTTTTTTTTTTATAATTTTAATTTTTACACTTTACCATCTTTTCAACCACAATTTTACTTGTAGAAACTTAATTAATTTCAAAATTTTAATTCTACCAAGAAAAGGTCCATATAGAAAAGTTGTAACAAATAGACACTTGATAATGTGATATGCAAATTATAAAAATTCTGAACTGCAAATTTCTAAACATAATTTATAAATGTTCGTAAAATCAATAATCCGTAGCGATGTTGGTTTCTATGTTTATATACTTAATCCGTAATCAATAAAAGAATTTCCAAACTAGCTAGCAAGGTATATAGTATATACATATAATTAATATATACAAACCATGACGAAGAGAAGACATGGAAGAATATGTCTGGTAGTGTGAAACTCTGAAGAATAGGTGTATGTCCCTAGAAATATGAGTCAATTATTGAAGAGATAAATGTACGTATATATATTGTCACTGTCACACTGGACAAATATTTGGCTGCTGGGCCACTGCAAACTTATATATATTAATTAAGTTGAGTTAAATGCAAAATGAAATGTCAAAAATATATATTTGGCAGTCAAGGACGACAAAAACATAAATAAAGATGCACAACGTGTGGTAGCACTCTTGCAGTACATACCACATTATCTAGGATTTGAATCTATCTGCTGATATGACATTTTTCATGATTTTTTTAAAACATGTGATTGATTATTGATAAAGTAGTTATGAAAACCAATCACATCTTAATCACTCATTCATTGAAATACTTATGTATTATGATTAGGATTGCACATTGGGAGATGATTTTCATCCCCATCCCTCCTATTTCCTCATTTTCCCCAAAAAAATTTCTCCCAAATGAGGATGGGGAAACGGGAAAACGGGGATCTGGGGGAAAATGTGATGATATTATGTAAGGTCAAAAAAAGATCAGATCAGTAAAGAATCCAAATTTTATAAATATGTAATCAATCCGTGTTATTAGTTTTAATTTATAACATAACTAGTCAGTTTAGATACCAAGTCGATATGTCCGAGCGGTTAAGGAGATGGACTTAAAATCTGTTGGGCTTTGCCCTCCCAGGTTCGAACCCTGATTTCTACGGTAATTTTTAGAAATTTCTACGGTAATTTTTACGTCACGTCCCATTTAAATTTTTAGAAATTTTGATAAAAATATTTCAGCTTCTTCTATTCATAACATGCTTTCGTAGATGTTACATGCTACAATTATTCATGTCTATCCAATCCACTTCCCAAGAATTATTGTTCATCTTGACAAATTTGCAGTCACTAAAAACCTAAAATAAAATTTACTGTCAAAGGTCTATGGTATGTTTGAATTTTTAAAAATTTCGGTGAAATATATGTTTTCGTAGATGTTACATGCCAAACAATTGTTCATGTATATCCAATCCACTTCCCAAGAATTATCGTCAAAGGTATATTTTATGTTAGAAATTTTAGAAATTTCGGTAAAAATATCAACTTCTTCTATTCATAATATGTTTTCGTAGATGTTACATGTAAAATAATTATTCATGTATATCCAATCCACTGCACATCCCAAGAATTATTGTTGATCATCTTGACAAATTTGCAGTCACTAAAAACCTAAAAAGAAAATTGACTGTCAAAATTAAAGTCCATCAATATGGCTCAATGTTATCTGCAGCCGATTTTGTTTTATTTTTTGATACTTAAGAAATAATTCATTCTCTTATTCAGAGTTCAGACGGGTGATATCATGTTTTTCTTTAGCGATTCGAACAAATGTAAAAATAGAATATTGCAATTTTATAGTTTTACGTTTACGTTAAATGATAAATGATCTAAAATTAGTTTCTTGATTCATATAACAGATGATGTACGAGAGCATGAAAATGAGAGTAGAGCATGTTGTTGAGACTGGAAAAGTAAGTGATGAATATATCACTTCAGACCAAGAATGTGAAGCTTTCCATAAATGGACGGATCGATTTACCCGTCAAGATCATCCCACTGTAATTCAGGTAAGGTTTCCGGAACCATAATTTGATCGGACTATTCAATGATAATAATGTTGAATTTAATTTAATTGTATGAATACAATTCAATAATCAGTAGCTAGAAATTGGGTAGCAACAGCAGGTTTTTTAAAAGGAATACAAAATTGATTTATATTTAACCAGTGGACAGGTTTTGTTAGAGAGCAGCAAAGACAAAGACATAACAGGAAATTATCTGCCCAATCTTGTCTATGTCTCCAGAGAGAAAAGCAAAACTTCACACCACTATTTCAAAGCCGGTGCCCTCAATGTCATGGTATATATGATTCTTTTTCATTCAAACTTAATGATATTAGTAATGAATTTTATCAGGTAATTAACTATATTTTCTGGTGAAGAAATGTTTCAATTAGAGTCATCCAAAGGGCTGAATGGATCCGATTTGGCCCGAATCAGATCGTATTGTCCGAATCCGGTTCAACCTAAAGCCCTGTTGATTCGATTCAAATATTGTCAAAATTCTTTATTAAGCTTTTCAAGGACAAAAATGAATTTCAACCCAATTTTGATTTAAATACGAATATGTTTGTTACTCTATTGTGTCCGGGCCGATCCAAACAGTTAAAAAGGACGAAAATTTTCAGTCTGGACTGGGTGATTGACACCTCTAGTTTCAATGAGATGGTCAGTTATTTGCCTGTACGTTTTGATAAAGTTCCACTACAAATTCATTCTTCTTTAAAATCTAGTAACTATAATGTTGATTTTGAACTTAAATATTTATATATATCCGTACATATCTGGCTCTCATGATATATTAACTTATGTTTTTATATCTCTATGAAGCTTCGAGTATCGGCCACCATGAGCAATGCACCAATAGTCTTGACACTGGACTGTGACATGTACTCCAATGATCCGGAAACTCCTCTCAGGGCTCTCTGCTACGTATCCGACCCAAATATTGGACCCAACTTGGCCTATGTTCAGTTCCCTCAGCGTTTTCGTGGAATCAACAAGAATGACATTTATGCTTCCGAGTTCAAACGTTTGTTTGAATTGAACCCTATAGGTTTTGATGGTTTAAGAGGTCCCAATTACCTTGGGACTGGGGCATTTTTCCGTCGACGAGCATTTTTCGGCGATCCTTCAACTTTTATTGCTCCTGAAATCGTTGAACTGAGTCTCGACCACGCGGTTGAGGAATCCATCAAGTCACCATCCATTTTGTCACTGGCTCATCGTGTATCTAGTTGCAATTATGAGAACCAAACTAACTGGGGCTCTAAGGTTAGCTCATTCTCAAAAAACTATCAATTATGATAGTAATTTTAAGTATTTATAGATATAAATGCATACGTGACTTATATCACATAATACTTTAAACGATATTTGAATGAATGACATGATTTGTTTGTCTCGTTGTCAATTGTTACAGATTGGGTTTAGATATGGATCATTGGTGGAGGACTACTTCACAGGTTATAAGCTACATTGTGAGGATTGGAGGTCAATATTTTGCCATCCTGAGAGGCCAGCATTTTATGGGGATGCACCAACCAACCTGCTTGATATGCTTAATCAAAACAAAAGATGGACCATTGGGCTTCTTGAGGTGGCCTTTTCTAAGTACAGTCCCGTAACCTTTGGTATCCGTAGCATGGGCCTAATGGGCCTATGTTATTCCCACCTTGCATTCTGGCCCAGTTTTTCCATTCCCATCACTGTGTATGCCTTCCTACCCCAGCTTGCTCTCCTCAATGGAGTCACCATCTTCCCAAAGGTATGCTAATTTCAATGAGTCCTTTTTTGGTATGGCGTTCACATTTTATTTTTATTTGGACGTCTAATCTTAATTGTTACACTTATACACGCAATCATGCTACAGTGAGCTATGTCATGAGTACGTCTACTACTAAAATTTCAACTATAAATACGTTTACTAATCAGAAATCCTCACTAATGAGGAAAAGGGATCTCAATTACTATATGATTACTGTTTTTTTCTAAAATCAATTGGGATTTGTGAAGTTCCTGTTGGAAATTGAAATTTGATTCCTTCCTCCCACCCAATCAAGTTCCATTCCCTGATTTCATTTCTCTATTGGAACTTGATTCCCTTTAATTTCATTCCCGATTAGTAAATCCGTTCTAATATTAATTTATAGGTTTTAGAAATGCAATGATTGATTGATTGATTGATATTGAAAAACTACATGCAGGTTTCAGAACCATTGTTTTTCTTGTACACATTTCTGTTTCTCGGGGCTTACGGACAAGAGTTCCTGGATTTTGTACTAGAAGGAGAGACCTTTGGAAAATGGTGGAATGATCAGAGAATATGGATGATAAAAGGACTTTCAAGTTACCTTTTTGGATTCACTGAGTACTTGCTCAACTCCTTGGGCATTTCTGCATTAGGGTTCAATGTGACCAGCAAAGTAGTTGATGATGAACTGGGCAAAAGATATGACCAAGAAATCTTTGAATTTGGAGCACCATCACCAATGTTTGTGCCAATAATAATGGCAGCAATACTTAATTTCTTCTCATTTTCATGGGGTTTATTGAAGATCATTCGCGGTGTTGGCGATATGCAGGGACAGTTTTTGCAGATGTTATTGTCAGGTTTTGTGATGGTGAATTGTTGGCCAATTTATGAAGCCATTGTCTTCAGAAGTGACAAAGGGAAACTTCCTACAAAAGTTACTGTCATTGCAACATTTCTAGCTTGGGCTCTCTACTACACTGCAACTTCTCTCATTTTTAAGTGATGACTTGTGGGGATTTATTTCAAGATTTTGTAATTCTTCTTCACTATTTTAATTCCCAGTTTGCATTTGAAGAAAACATTGTATTTCTAAAACCATAAAAATGAAACATTTCGCTACTGTACCAAATGAAAATGTGAAAACATAATTGTGGCAACAAATATGTATTTTTACAAAGTCTTATACTTATATAGACCTCTCTAACACAGTCAACATGAACCTGAAAATTTGTATACCCGACCTCCAATCAAGCTGCTTTTGATAAAAGCTTTTCATAAATTTATTCAGATCACTAAATTCTAAATTCTAAGATGGAGGATTAAAATTTAGTCTCTCTGTTTTGGCGAAATGTCACTTCTTTACCTGATATAAGGGTTATGAGAGTATTTGGCCCTCAACTTTTGAAAATACTTTAAAATGGTCCCTTTGACAAAAAAAGTAAATGTCAAACATGACAGATGACGTGAAAAATACTATTTTATCCTCTTTAAAAAATAATTGTGTATTTTCAAAACAAATTAATTGAAAAAAAAAAAAAAAAAACAAAAAATGGATAATTGTTGGAGATCAAATAAAATTCAAAAGAAATATTTTTCTTAAAATAAATAAAATCTTAAAAATAAAAAATAAAAACCTTTTTTATAAAGGAAATAAAAATAAATAAAAAATAAAAAGGACGGTGACTCGTTGGTGAGGGAGCCGAGGCCTCCCCTTTCGTAGTGGTGGAGGCTCACGAACAGGGTGTTTCACAAACTATACATTTTCTATACTTCTAATGGAAGACATCTTTATCGATTTGCTTCTAATTGGTCTATGGATCTTGAAAGTTCGTGACCTCAAAGGCTCAAATACGTTGAATTCAAATCCAATCCTCTCAAAGCAGCTAAATCACTAGGAGATCCCTCCCTTAGTGTGGAAGTTACATTTCGTATTTATGGTTTTATTGGGTTCAATCTCGCCAGATGTCTACAAATCCCTTGACCCAAATGAGAAATAGTAAAAATGATTAAATTCTTGTATCTTAATCTTGTCTTTAAATCATGACATCAATTATCAAATGAGTAGCGCTTTGTCACCCTTCAAAACTGTATGTACACCCATTTCGTAAGTACACCCTTAAAATATTTTAAAAATCTTTGATTCGTAAATAAACCCTACTTAATGCCCAAAATACCCTTTCTTTAATTTTATTGTATTATATTTTTGTTAGCACAGCCCACTATTTTGTTATCTATTTAGATTTATTTAAAATTTCATTATTTTACATCTTTTTATTCAAAAAAATAATTTCTAACTCCTACAAAAACATTTGATGTCACTAAAAAATTGTATGAAAAAAATTTCCTATCATTGCATTAAAACTTTTTTTCTTAAATTTTTTTTTTATTATTATTATTTTTTATTTTTTTATTTTTTTATATGTAAAAAGGGGCTCTCAGCATACAACAGTGTATTTCAATTCCTTTGTTCCTAAGAAAGTAATTTTTTTTCTATTTTTTTTTAGGGGGAATTACAATTTGGTCCGTATCTTTTAAGGAAACTTCACTTTTTTACTCCACTTAGGTGTATTAGTGTCTTTGGTCCTCATCTTTTTGGAAATACATTAAAAAAAGTCCCTATGACCGAAAAGTTTATAGTCAACATTAATAGAAGTGTCAAAAAGACAGTTTTACCCCTAACTGATGCGGAAAGACTGAAATACTCCTCTAACAATTACTATTAAACTCATTTAATACTTTTAATATTCCAATTTTACCATTGAATATTTTTATTTAAAAAATTCAAAAAATGAATGTTGTTGAGGGGTCATTATAAAATGAAGTCAGACAAAATAAATTATAAATTAATTTTAAAAACCATTAAAATGCACTGACATATAGAAAAGCAAAAAAAAAAAAAAAAAAAAAATGAAAAAAAACTAGAAAATCTAGAAAAAAAATGAAAAATATTTCGGTGTGTTCTTCAATGTTTATCTATTGACCATGTAGATGTTCTTCTCTCAGTCGTCAACACACAGACCCACAAAAAGAAAAGCAAAAAAGTATATTTGAAGAGCACGAAGAGCATGAATAAGAAATGGACATGCCCGTTCAAGCGAGTTATGACTCAATAGCTAACTCGGTTAGGACCAACTACGGTATCAATACTGGTGGCGGAGAAGGTGGAGCATCAGCTACCGCTAGGGGCGAATCCAGGAAATATTTACCACTCGGGCTAAATTATATATATATATATATATATATATATATATAAATAGTTTTTTTCCTCAGTACACACTAACACTATAAGTCAGCTCTTTGCCTATCAATAGTTGAATTTATCTACTTTTATTTATTCGATATATTATAATGATTAATTAATAACTTACAAATTCTCATACCAAATTTATTAAATTTGGTGTGCACTGTGGAAAAAACTCTTGTGATTTTTTTCCTAAATGCATGTTGATATAATAAAGTCAGTGCAATACATACGAGATATTGATTAAGAATAAAAAACTTTTTATATAATTTTTGATGAAAGTATTTTTTTTTTTTAATAATAAGATGACACCGATTCAATAATGGACCACTCAAAAATATGAAAAACATTGTAAAATTTATGCATAAACAATTATTTAAACATGTAATTAAAGAAAAAAAATTATTTAAAGTTGAAAAATGGCTTAATTCTATATTGTTAGAAGCTATAATATTATTTATATTTTTAAAACTTACTTTGAACAATAAATTTAGACAAAAATATCATATGTTTATAATATTATAAAAACTTAAGGGCACTTTATGTAATTATCCATTTATGCATCATTTTTTTTTCTAGAGGGTTGCCCGGGCTACAGCCCGGGGCAACCCTCTTGTACATCCGCCTCTGGCTACAGCCAGAAAACTCTACAAAAATCTGGAAAAATCTTCAATTTTCTAGATTTTCGAGATTGTACGATGGTGGGTTTGATCTCGTCATTGTAGTTGTTGTAAATTTAAATTGAAGGGTAAATTTTATTGACCAGTTAAAAGATAGAATTGATTACCGTATACTGAAACACTAGTTACTCAAACCAATTTCTTTCCCCACAACCTAACCCCCTTTTTCTCGCCAGTCACCACCAACCATACCCATATTAGAATCCTTCTTGCTGCAAACCAGAACCAAACTGAGACCACCTCTTCGCTTCACGGCGACGTTGTCCTCCTCTTCGCGACTACATGGAACCTAGTCTTCTCTCTCCACATATTCACTCTGATCGCTCTCTCTCTCTCCCCCCATCATCACTTGGCTGTCGACGAGGAGTGCCGATATCCTCTGAGTCTTCGCCTAGAGGATATCGACTCTTTCTTTTCTCTTCCGTTTCTCTTACTCTCTTTCTCTCAATCACACTCATATGAACTGGTATTAGTTGGCTGTCGACGAGGATTCAAGCACCGATTTCCTCTGTTAAGAAGAGATTGACTATAGTGTGGTGGTGGTGCCGTTAGGATTTGAAGGTGTTGGTGGCTACCCTTTTTTTTTTTTTTTTGGAAAATGATTTTCTGGGTTTTAGGTGGGATGGTGGAGGGTTCAATTTTCTGGGTTCTCATTGATGGTGGGAGGAGGGTTCGATTTTTTTTTTTTTTTTGGATAATGATTTTTTTTGGATAATGACTTTCAGTATTTATGAAACAAGTGATTGAGAGAATGTTTTTGTATATAATTTGAAAAGAAAGACTTGGCTTAAATAGCCATACAAAAAACCAATTACAGAGAAAAATCAGAAACAAGATATCTCAAGATATCACATGTAAACTGACCTAGACTAAAGGGATTCTCCAAAAGAAAAATTCAAACAAAAACAAATTCCTTGACTACCATGGATTATTAACAAAACTAAAGTAACGGCTAAATATCTAACATCCTCTTTTAAACTGAATGTTATTGAAGCAATCAGTTTATCAAAGAACCTGAACAAACTTTAAGTACTCTTCGTAGCTTCACAAATGCTTCCAACTTCAAAGGCTTGGTTAATATGTCTGCAACTTGGTCTTGACTTTGACAGTGAACCAGCTCAACCACTTCTTCTTTTGTAAGATTACGAAGAAAGTGAAACCTGACATCTATGTGTTTGCTTCTTCCATGCATCACTGAATATTTTTAGAGTTTAATTGTTGAGCTATTATCATAGTAAATCAACGTAGGCCTCTCCTAATGACAATGTAATTCTTTAAGTAATCTCCTCAATCAAACGGCTTGACAAGCACATGATGCAGTTGCTATGAACTTAGCTTCGGTGGTAGACAGTGTAACAACAGGTTGTTTCTTTGAGGACTATGAAACAGCTCCTGAACTTAGCATAAAAACATGGCCTGATGTGCTCTTTCTATCTTTAGAATCCCCATCATAATCACTATCACTATATCCAATTAATTTCTCACTCTCACCTTTCTTGTAAAAAAAACCATAATCAGTTGTACCTTTTAAATATCAGAGTACCCTTTTTACAACCTGTACATAGAGTTCAGTTGGAGACTCCATGAATCTACTGATGAGGCTGATTACATACATCATATCTGGTTGAGTAGCTGATAAGTACATTAAGCTGCCAACTATTTGTTTGTAATGAGTGTTGTCAACCCTCACACCTTTCACATCTCTTGTAAGTTTGAAACCTGGAACAATTGGATTTTGAACTGGATTGCAATTAGACATTCGAAACCTTTCCAGAATTTTCTCAGCATATTTCTTTTGTCCAATGAAAATACCAGCAACTGATTGAACTACCTCAATATCAATGAAATAACGTATCTTTCCTAGATCAATCATGTCAAACTCATCCATCATTGATTTCTTAAATTCAACAAACATGGCTTCATTATTTCCTGTGAATATCAAATCATCTACATATAGACAAACAATCAAAAGTTTACCTCCCTTTTCAGATTTGATGAACAAAGTATGCTCATAAGGACACTTTTGAAAGCCTGCCTTTGAGAAGTAAGCCTCTATACGATTGTACCAAGCTTGAGGTGCTTGTTTCAGTCCATATAGAGCTTTTGTCAGCCTGTAAACCTGCTGTTCCTTCCCTTTTTTTGCACATAACTTGAAGGTTGATCAATAAAAACTTATTCATTTAACTCGCCATGGAGAAATGCAGATTTTACATCAAGTTAATAAATGGGCCATGAGTTTTGTACTACCAAAGAGACCACCAATCGAATAGTGTCATGCCTTGCCACATGCGCAAACACTTCCAAATAATCGACTCCATATTCTTGTGTATAGCCCTTTGCCAGCAGCCGTACTTTGTATTTATCAATTTCTCCATTTTCATTCAATTTTGTCTTATAAATCCATTTGACTCCAATGGACTTTTCACTTTCTAAAAGATCAGTCATCTGCCAAGTATCATTCTTCTCAATTGATGCTATTTCTGCATCCATTGCTTTCTTCCACTTTATATTTTTTACAGCATCATTAAAAGTTAAAGGATCACTAACTACAAACAAAACAAAGTGAGCAATGGTGTCATTATCAGATAATTCATGTCATCATCAGATAATTCATTCCCACTTACATAATCTGTCATCCATAAAGGTCTTTTCCTTTGCCATGTTGATCATCTGAGCTTGTTGGTTGATCCTCAATTGGTTCATTTGATGCTGGAACATTTGTTGAGGTGTATATAGGAGTTAGCGCTTCCTGATCTGATCTGTTTTCATCATTAGTGTCTACATCAACTAAGATTGACTCATCTTTTGTACTGCTCCAATCCCAATTGTTGTCTTCACCAATCACAACATCTCTGCTAATTATTATCTTCTGAGTATCTAGATTGTACAACCTATATACCTTGGATTCACTCACACCAAGAAACACACATTTCACGCATTTATCATCAAGCTTACTTCTCTTTTGATCGGGTACGTGAGCATAGGCCAAGCTTCCAAATATTTTGAAATGATTAACCGATGGTTTGTGTTCACTCCATGCTTCCTTTGGTGTCATGTTCTTCACAACAAGTGTTGGGCTTCTATTCAGAATATGCACACCCAAGTTTACAGCTTCAGGCTAAAACACATTTGGAACATTCTTCCTTGCCAACATGCTTCGCACCATATTCATAATAGTGTGATTTTTCCTCTCTGCCACGCCGTTCTATTGTGGTGAATAAGCTGCAGTAAGCTGTCTACGAATTCCATTCATCTCACACAAGTTGTAAATCCATGTGAAGTGAATTCACCTCCACGATCAGTACAAAAGATTTTTATGGACTTGCCAGATTCTTTCTCAACCTTAGCTTTAAACTTCTTAAATACACCAAATGCCTCAGACTTTTCTATCAAAAAATACACCCATATTTTTTGACTATAATCGTCAGTAAAGGTGACGAAGTACCTTTTGTTGCTGTTTGATGTCGGATTAATTGGCCCACAAATGTTTGAGTGTATTAACTGAAGTGTTTGAGTGGCTCTCCATGTGCTTTCTTTAGGAAATGATTCACGATGCTGCTTACCAAAAATTCACTCTTCACACACCTTTGAATGAGGTTGAATTGTAGGAAGTCCTTTCACCATCTTTTTCTGCTGTAGAGTTTTTAACCCATTGAAATTCAAGTGTCCATATCGGTAATGCCACAACCATGTTTTGTCTTGTACTGTTGATGTGAGACATGTTTGATCACCATATTGAGTCTGAGTGTGTAGAGGAAACATTCGATTTGCTGTCATGTTGACTTGTGCAATCAAACCTTTTTCTGGATGGTGAATTTGGCAGCAACCTTTTTGAATGAGAATACCAAATCCATTTTCTTGCAGCTGACCAAGACTAATTAGATTACTCTTTAACTTTAGAACATAGAACATACCAATAATAGTCTGCATACTATTATTCATCATCATTTTAACATTACCCTTACCCATGACACAAATGCTAACATTCTTTCCAAGCTTCACATTTTCTCTAAAAGTTTCATCTAATTTAGAGAATAGAAATTTGTTACCACTCATGTGATTGCTGCATCCGGAGTCTAAGCACCAAGTATCACATAATTGACTCTTCTTTTTGTCGATGCAAGCCATCAAAAGTATCTCCTCTTCAATCTCAGCAAAGTTCATCTTTGTTTCCTTCTCTTTGTCAGGGCATTCATATTGGAAGTGTCCTAGCTTGTGACAGTGATAGCATTCAATATTTGATTTGTCAATGTGACCTTTGCCTCTCCCTCGTCCTTGAAATCCACCTCGTCCTCTGCTCATGTACCAACAATGAACTCTGTAACTCATCAATTGAAAAAATGTCAAGGTCATTTGATTCTTTAATTGAACATACCACATAATCAAATTTCGGAGTCATTGAGCGAAGAATTTTCTCAATGACAGCGACATCTTCCATCTTCTCACCATGCATTCGCATCTTATTTGCAATAGTAAATGTTCTAGCAAAATAATCATTGACTGATTCTCCTCCTTTCATGTTAAGAATCTCAAAGTCTTTACGAAGAGCTTGAAGTTATGCACGTTTCACCCTTTCTGTGCCTTGGTACTTCTTCTTCAAGGAGTCCCATATTTGTTTAGCAATATCTTTTTAAAGGATAATTTCTAGGATGGCACGATCAATTGCCTGGAACTGATAGTTCTTCGCCTTCAAGTCCTTCAATTTTTGTTCCTTCAGAGTCTTTGACTATGCATCGGTCAAGACTACCCCTTCAGCTGGTTCAGCTATGCCATTCTCCATAAGACTCCAGTACTCATTGGATCTTAGAAAATTTTATATTAACTTGCTCCAATGATCGTAGTGACCATAAAAACGAGGAATAGCTGGTTGCACAAAGTTGCTGCTCTCTGACTTCTCTGACGCCATCGGATTTTGCTGCTGCAACTAATGAGAAGACTATTGCTTACCTAATACTCAGGCCTGTGGTGACTAGAGGCTCTGATACCAATTGTCAATAATCAAGACTTTTAGTATTTATAAAACAAGTGATTGAGAGAATGTTTTTGTATATAATTTGAAAAGAAAGACTTGGCTTAAATAGCCATACAAGAAACCAATTACAGAGAAAAATCAGCAACAAGATATCTCAAGATATCATATGTAAACTGACCTAGACTAAAGGGATTCTCCAAAAGAAAAATTCAAACAAAAGCAAATTCCCTGACAATCAGGGATTATTAACAAAACTTAAGTAACGGCTAAAAATCTAACAGATTTTGTTTAAGGGGTGGTTAAATCTGTGTTTTTTTTTATAAAATTTTTTTTGGAGATGATTTGTTTCTTCGATTTCTGGAGAAGATGTATGATGGAAGATTTTGAAGAGGTTGAATGTTGAATATATGACTGTATAATTTATATTAAAAAAAAAAACTAACACTTTATTTGTAAAGGAATTTTAATTTGACATTTTTATTCTGAAAATGAATTTTAATTGTGAATATTTGATGTTATCAAGAATTATTAGATTGAGCTGATAAAGTGTGATAATTCATTCAAAATTCAATTTATGGTTTATATAAATATATATATATATATATATATATATATGATCTTCACCATCCATCTCAAAGGCGGACGGTTGAGATCCATTTAAAAAAAAAATGTTTTTTCAAATTTTTTTTTTTAAACTAAATAATAATTTTGTTAGATTTCTTCCAAAATACTTTTCTTATTTCTTTAAAAATAAATTGTATAAATTTACCACATGGGTTAAAATATTTAAACAGGACTAATATACCTTTTTACACCTGACTAGTTAACTTTGACTAACGGTTGACTAACTGAAGGACCAATTTGATATATTTACAACAAGATGAGGACCAAAGACACTAATACACCTAAGTGGGGTAAAAAAGTGAAGTTTCCTTAAAAGATAAGGACCAAATTGTAATTCTCCCTTTTTTAAATAACAATTGTTCATAAGAAAGTTTATTGTTGGTATTGATTTTTATTTCACTCAATTATAGCGGTAAATTGTTTGTCAACTCAATTAATTTGTATTCCTTAAAAGAAATTGAAATTAGTATTTAAAATAGAAGTTAGGGTTCGATAAAATATAAAGGTTTTTATTATTATATCAAACAACTAATAGGAAACTTCTTTCTTCTTCTTTTTTTTTTTTTTACTAAGGATTGATATAAAACCAATTAATAATTATTGGTGTGTACCTACAAACTATTTAGTCCTTTAAGTAATTTTACTAAAGGATAATATTGGATTTTCAAAAATATACTAAATTGGGATATACATACAATTTTTTAGGGGTGTAAATATCGTCACTCTTAGCATAATTATCACTATGAGGCCCAAATTGATTTCAAACAAACAAATCCCTCTCTCATCAAAGAAAACCAATATTACATCAAGATCCAGGGCCCCCATTTATATATTTCGAGTGACATTCTAGTATAGGAGTTTTCTTATTTTTTTTAACAACCGATCAAAAGTTTCAATTATTGGCTAACGTCTATCGATTCCATACCTAAAGAGAATATCCTACAACTTGTTATCTAGCAACTTTACTAAACTATCAATACAGAGAGGGTAGACTGAGATTGATTTGGACTAGAAAAGTAGAAAGCTACGTGCATGAAACTAAAGAAAATAATTAGAACATGACAGAAGATACAAGGCAGACGATAATTTCAAGCATGGTTTGGACTTGGAGGATCTTCATTCGTTGCATAATGTGTGATCAGATGATTCGTTAGCATCACCATGAATGTGGAAACCAAGATTGAAGATCCCATTTATTTCCTTCTTGTTGATATATACTATATAGTCAGCCCACGTGACTGACTATTTATACATACATATATTTATAAACTGACAACTGCTCTTGGATGTATCGTAATCACCCATCAACTTGGACACTGACTACCTTTAATAATCTATATAATATATCAATCAGAATCTTATTAGAAAATTAACCAAAACAATAATGGGTTCAAAATTTTTTTGTCACTGTTTGAAGTGGTTTTTGTGAGAATATCACCGGTTTACTAATGTAAGTTTAAAAGACATCTATTTAGGTGACCAGACAAAAATACCCTCATTTTTGTCGGTTTGCGTTTGAAGAGAAAAAAGTTGAGAAGGACAGAACAGTGGAAAGAGAAACCTTAGGTGCAAGAAATCTGGTACTAAATCTCACGAAAAACTCACCGGCGGTGGCGCTACAGTCCTGAAGTCGACGAGAAGGTGATATTGACAATGGTAAGTTTCATTTTCTCACTCGTTTTTGTTGTTAAAAATTTTATGTGCGTTTGATGTTGGGTGTTGGTTAGACATGTATATTAGGTTTGATTTGATTTGTTGTTGATTAGGTTTGTTTGATTAGGTGAGGGTTTAAACTTATGAAAAAATTCCGTTGAACACGATGAAGTTCTGAGTTTTCGAGCCTTTTAAAATTTCATCCGAGTCTTTTCCTAGCTTTTTCACATGTAATTCGAGCATTTTCCAAGCAATTTGAATAGGATTCTACAATTTGAATCTCTAAGCCTTTTAACACTGGCTCCAAGACTTTTAAAACAATCTCCAAGCCTTTTAAAACATTCTCCGAGCCTTTTAAGGAATATGAATAGGTTTCTGGAATTAGAATCTCCGAATCTTTTACAACTTTCTCCGAGCCTTTTTAATAACCGTCAGACTTTTAAATAGCAATCCGAGCCTTTTAAATTGGTTTTTAAATTTTAAATCTCCGAGCCTTTTACAACATTCTCCGAGCCTTTTAACAATGGTTTCAAACCTTTTCAATAACCATCCGAGACTTTTAAATAGTAATCCGAGCCTTTTAAAATAATTTGTAAATTTTGAATCTTCGAGCCTTTTACAACAATCTCCGAACCTTTAAATACACTGTCCGAGCCTTTTGAACAGTAATTCGAGCTTTTTAATTTTTAAGTTATAGGTTTGTGAAATTGTACACGACCGAGGGGGTTGAAGCTGAATAGCATTTTCATCGAATGGGTAAATATCTTTTTATTTTTTATTTTTTATTTTTTATGTTCATAGCTATTAGTATGTATACAATTACAATGGTCTAACTGCGATTTCAGATGTTTGCGAGGGTTAAATTGGTGCCGATGGCAGCTAAAAGGGCTGAACAGTACTTCGAGGGCATTTTCCAAGGAGGCAGTCTGTATGATGCCGATACCGGTGATATACCTGTTCTAGTCTCGGATCTTGAATGATATACGACTGCCGGAACCAGTGATACTAAGGGTCCGTCTTTCGAACCCAGTGATACAGAGGGTTTTGACCAGGAGGGTGGCAATATTCATGCCACGAGGATTAGGCCAATTTGATTCACGTTGCCCAAAGAGCCTCAAACAGGAGATTACTCATGAGGAGGCGTTAGAGGGCAAGCAGAGGTACATATAATTTTTTTTTTTACCGTATTATTTAATTTCAATCGAGTGAATGGTTTTAGTACTGACAATTTCAAAATCCTTTCAGGACCATTGGTATACTAAACTGATAGATGCATTCCGAGAGTTATTGGAGGAGGTGCGAAAGAGTAATGAGAAGTGAGATCAATAGCATCAGGAATTGCTAGATTTGATTCGGTGGCTTCAGGGTTTGACGTTGCATGCCTGTAGTTGAGGTACACGGTTCGATGACCCACCGTTCGATGATGAAGACAAACATCGAGACTTCAGTCCCAGAGGTCGGACAGGTAGTCATCAGGGTGGGACTCACCAAGAGACCGGAAGTCAGCTGCAACCTACTACTCAGCTAGTATCTGATCAGCAGGGGCTTGGTGTGACACCACGAGAGGAGGTTACTCATGGTACTGGTGATATAGATATAGATACAGCACCTATGGAGATAGAGCAAGTACCTCAGTAGGTTTTACTAGACCAGCCTATTCATCCTCAGGACCTGGGACAGAGTGCCTTTTTACAGCCCCCTCTGGTCGATCCTAGTGTAGTGCACCAGTCCATTCATTCCAGGGGACAGAGTTCCCTAGTCTTAGCGCACCCCTCGAGCTCACACCTGCAGGCGATTGACGACGATAGAGTTTCTAGATACAGCGCACCCCTGCAGGCGATCCACAGGGAGAGAGTTCCTCCTTATAGTGCACCCGTTCGGTGGATCCCAGTGCTTTGAACCAGATTCCCCCACCCCTTCAGTGTTAGGAGCGAGTTCGCATGCGAGGTTGGCAGCAGCAGAGCCTATACACTGACCTCTGTCAGCCGAAGAGGCCAAGGATTATGCCACAGCCACTACATGTATGGGCGCCCCATGTATTGATAGATCCTGACCACATTGCAACGTACCAAGCATACAAGAGGAACTCGACTAGGGAATTATAAGTATAATCATATATATTACAATCTTTTAATAGTATTTTGAAACACCTACGTAAAATTACTTACTTATCTAACTTCTTTAACAATTATGTAGACATGATTTGGATCTACATGAGCCATTTGGTTCCATCAGTTTCAAACCAACATCATGGAGTTTGAGGATATGGTATGGTCTTTACCTGAACATTGTGTATAACTTGTATAAGTTGTTTCTGAAATAGTATAATACTAACAATATACAATGTTGAAATTGTTAACACATGGACGCGTACTTGCATGTTCTACCGAAGCTTAAGCGATTATACCCCACTATCTATGGTCTGAGGATCAACATACTGGATTCACAATTCTCTGTAAGTGTTTATATTGTACGGTTTTTGACCCTCCATTGATGTGTTTCATACATCTTTTAACTAATGTTTTGTAAATTTTCTATGTATAATCAGTGTTATTGAATGACTGGGAGAGAATGATGGGAATTGGGGCTAACAAACCCCACCGCGGTTGGACTTTACTGAGGCACCAGTGGTCCGCTGATGACCTTATGGTGGTATGTGGATTGCTCCTGGCAAGAAACAAACCATGGAACGAAGTTGATGTGGTGAGTGTTTATTTTACATTGTTTGAATTAGAATTTAAAATAAATTTCACACTGATAACACTTTGTTGAAACACCTACAGGTTCTGATTCCTTGCAACCTTAAACGTACGTATTGGGCTATGGCCAACGTCAACCTCACAATAGGGAGTATCTACCTGATGAATCCGTTCAAACAAGAGGTACCATTTCGTCATAGGAAAACGCAGCTCGTGTGCTTATGGTATTTTTTACCCTTGATGCTGCATGCGGTGGACTTTCATAGTTGCAGACGGAGAGGTAATATGACGTACATATTGCAGAATAGGGTCTTTCCACTGAGCATTGTGTCTAGAGACCGTGTGCCATAAAATGATAGAGAGTATGATCGTTTCAAGATCTTATTCTATCCCAATTAGTTTTAATAACATTTCATTCTAATGGTTGTTTATATGGTGAATTGTAGAGGTAACTGTGGTGCCTATACTTAGGGATTGATAGAGTACCTGGTGACGAACAGGGATACGTTCGACTTGTCAGAAAACGATATGAGCACCATCAGAGAGAAGATGGCCATGGAGGTTTTTTGTAACTCGAATGACTGGTCTTCGAGTTAGTGATTTAATTGATGTACAAAACATTTGAGTAATGAAATACAATTTTTTTAAAATAAGAAAAATTTAGTTGTTTGCAATTAAAAGTTGAACACACATTTCATACATTGAAATCCATAAACAATACAACGAATTTTGGACACTATAACAAAGGATCCAGTATGGTATTAAACGAAGAACCAAAAAATATATCAGAATAGTTCAACATAAAAAAACATAAGAACCAACGGTCTCATAACACGACTATATCGAGCATGGTTCTCAACGTCTGAACGATGTTGGAAGACATCAAGTTGGAGACATGTTCCTCAAGGTGCTTCTTAGCATCTTGCCTTCCCACATTAGCAATCACAAGTTTTTTTGGTGGCAATTCGTCTTTCTCTTGTACTGCCTTGTTATGTTTAATCGCATTTCTCAACGGCTCAATTCATTCCACGGTAGAGTCCTTCTCAGGGCACGTTTGTTTGTCGTGTCTAATTGAATACAGATGCTGCACTTGCGACAGTATTCCTCATGAACAATTCTGCTTAGACCTTCATTAACCATCAATGGGTTGGAACACCTCCTGCTATTATGTCCTGATTATCCACATCTTTTTACACGACTGTGTGGTTGTCCTCTCCGAAGACAAGGCATGTCGACCCTCCATCGGACGACCTGATTGTCTCTTCGACTTTTAATTTAAAATCACCCGAGATGCAATGTCAGATGGCACTACCCATGAAGAAGAATGGTCAACAAATGTCTCCTTCTTGTAGTAGTCCGCACAAAGAGATGTGAAATCCAAGTTTCGCTCCCTACAACAATGAAAACAATTAGATCAACGTTTGTGTGTAATATAAAGTGTTAAATATAACATCTCATGTATCTTGCCGTTGAGAGTGCGTGAGAACATGGGAAATGGTCTATTTGGAATTTGTTGCATGTGCAAGTCTTCAGGGCTAAATTAACCGTCCATTAGTTTCCCTTCAGTTTGACGGAGAATAAGTTTCAGTCAACCGGATTTATGGTTATATAACTGCACTTCTCGACACATTTTAGGATGACAAGATGTGCTGTGTCGATCAATTGATGACGTATGGACTGTGCAACTGCATGACGATTGTGAAACCACTTTTGTAGCATATTTCTAATGAACTCTGCCAGTGTCATCATTGGCAATTGCCATGCGAATTTTAGGCATGATTTTATGCACTCTGCAACATTTATGGTTATCACCCTGTACCTTTTTTGGGGAAAGTGTACGCGAGACCACTTGTATAGACTAATAGCAATAGCATAATCGAATGCAGCCTTGTACAGCCTACGTAACTCTTCCATGTACGGATTATAATTGAATTCACTGTACGTCCTAGCTACTGAATCCATTATATCGGTAACATCCTTTATATGGAATCGCTTCTTCATATTTTCACCAAAATGGCAACAACATATGGTATGGGTTGCATAAGGGAACACTTTAGAAATCCATGCTTCAATGCTTGCATGACGATCGTGTTAGGATTATGCTCAATAGCAAGAGTGTAATGTTGTAATTAACAATCTTTTTCATATTAATAAAGTGATTTCTGATTTAACAAATCGTATAGCATTTATAGTTTGTATTATAATTGTCAAAGTAAATAATCATAAGGTCTAAAGACTATGGGAAAAGAAGAATTGTTCGTACATCTGGATATGTATGTGGTAGACACAATTCTTTAGTTAGTCTTGAATATTGTTCACAACTTAAGTTAAAGGTTGGACACCTTTATCTTGTTAAAGTTGTAGAATTCTTTTGCTAGCATTTGAGTGGGATCAAATGAGATATGATGAGTCTAAAATCATCGGAGTGTCTTCGAGCAAAAGGATCTAGTGCACTGGGTGCATTGAACTGGATCACAATGAAAAGCTTTATCTAGAACCGTCAATAGATAATAGTCTTTTCATTATCAGGACAATCGGAGAGTCTATCTTAATCCTGAGATAAATGATGGACTTATGGTTGCAAGTGATATCATTTGAGTTATCAATGAGTACGATTATATCGCATAGTCTATCCTCGATAGTTTGGTGATATTCATTTGTTAATCGATAGAGGACTTCATTTATAGATATGGACATCGTGGCTCCATTTAATTAAATGAGAGTATAATATCATCATATGGATGTTTTGAGGTAATTGGATATTAAATCTCAACGTTGAGTTTTCGATAGTGTCTATTGAAAACATGGCTTCTGGACAAGTCAAAATATCCAAGTTCAAAACATGGTCATATGAGTAAATATGGTAACTTGGAGAGTTATAGGCGGTCTATGAACTCTTGGCGATTACTGATATTAATCACGAGGATACACTATCTCCAATATGATTGTCTAGGGTATGAATGAGGAGCATCTTCCTTTTCTATCTTTATTTAAGAGTTCAATTTTAGCTCTTTAGTGGAATGAGTTAAAATTAATGGATCGGACCTAAGTGAATCATTTGTTGATTGTGATTAGGTTATGTCTATTGAAGCTTAAATTTAGATGGCCCGCCAAGATCCCCAATCCACACGGACTTGCATGGATCACTTGATATATTCTACCGGACCAATTTAAGGGTCCATCTAGAATTGCATTTAATATATTAAGAATATAATTTGCACATTATTTAAGTAATGGGCTGCTCAATTATATTAATATATTAATGAAAGACATGTGGGCTTGTTTCTTTTAGTAAGAATGGGTCTGGTTCACATGTGGGCTTTTTTATTTAAAGTCCAATGGATTAAATGAAATAGGAAAATAATATTAGGCCCATCTTATATATAAGTGGGGCGGCTAGGTTAAGGTTTTGACCTAAAAATATTATTTTGTTTCATTTGTTTTAATTAAATAAGAATTAATTGATTTATTGATTAATTGTTTAATTAAAGAAACAAATCTTTCCTAAAAGTAAAAGACTTGTTTGATAAGTAAATAAATAAATTAGTATTATTTATTTAATCAAATAAGGAGTCTTTTTTTTTTTATTTAGTCAAATAAAAGAATAAAAATAAAAGAGTTGGATTAGGGTTTGAAGTCTATAAAGTTAAAAAGAATTAGGGTTGAATTTTAGTCACCCTATATAAGTGACATGATGAAATTCGGCCAACCCTAATTAGATACTACATAGAATTCGGCAACCCTAAAGGAAAAAGAAGAAAAATTCGGCCAACCTATATATATGTTCTTATAGGGTTCGGCCACATCAATTAATTGGTGCTTGAGTTTTTATTTTCTTTCTTCTTCTTCTTAATTCTAAGAGAGTTTTTATTCTAGAGAGACAAAAAGGAGTGAAAAATTATTCTTTGATAGTATACAATTGCTTAAACATCAATAAGCTTGTGTATACGATATCGATCTAGGTTCACGCGAGTTTCGATCATAAGATTGTGAACTCAAAAGTGACCGGAATAATTTTGACATTCTTTTGATTGTTTTGTAACTAACAAAGAAAAGAAAGTATTTGTTTGGTCCATTCACAGGTTTGCAATTCAAAGGAAAGGGAGACCACGCTCCTAGGTGATCCACGTTCGTGCTCGGATTGAAGGTCTTGCGGATTACCATCGACGTAAGTCAATCGGATCACGCGACAAGAGGTAATTTACTTTTGTTGATATATATGCATGTTTATTGATTAAAAGGGTTTAAGGTTCATAAAGGAAAAATTTTAAAAGTCACTAAATCGTCTTTAGTATCGCTTCCGCTGCGTGTAACACTTTTATTTGTTTATTTTTCCCTACAGATCGAAAATGAAAACCAGATCATCTATATAACCATGGGCACCCCTCAAGCAATCCAAAAACCACTCCCATGAAAGGTTGTTTTCTAAGTCACCGTACCCAAAATCAATTGGATACACTTGTTCATTTCCATCTTGTGCAGTTACAACAAACATTGTACCCCCGAATCTTCCCTTCAAATGGGTACCATCAACTGCAATCACAGGATGCATACATCTCTAGAAACCTCTAATTGAGGACCCTAACAATATGAAAAAGTAGAGGAATGTACCATCGTCTACGCACTGTAAGTCGTTGATTGTGCTAGGATTTTATTGTTCCAAAACGCATGCAAAAGATGGTAGCAGTTTGAAACTTTCTTCATGTGTTCCATAGGTCAATGACAATGCATATTGCAGGGCATCATATGCCTTACTGTACATGACTTGAATGCCATACATTGTTTTCATATCGGCGATTATGTCCTTCGGACGTATGAGACGACCATCATGTTGTTGAAGTCTAGGTGCAACGACTTTTCCGATTATGACTGTATTAGCTTGTCGGTGGCGACGGTGAACCTCCTCCAATGGACAATTGTATTGGTTGACAAAACTTCTGACTTGGAAGTAAGTCCCTTCATCTCTCCTCACTGCTTTTAATTTCCATGTATAGTCGTCAATGATGCAAACTAGATGTAACGTTGTCTTATTGGACCTTTTCACCTTCCATTCAAAGTTCTCCTGCATTGAAAAAAGGGCAACTAGCCTCTTCAAATCCTTTTTACTTGGAAAAAATTGACCTTTATAAATCATGCTTGTAGCTTCTTGCACTGCTAAGGTGCTGCTTCTACCAATACTAAACGAGTATGAATCTGCTCCGTGAATAACCCACCATGTCGTATTATCAGAATTAGATGCAGTTACATTATGCCGGACCTCGGAAGTCTCAGACATATTTGGTACAGTGCAACTAACTCCCTGTACATGTTTTCCTTGTGTTTGAATTTGTACAGGCTCTTCATCCACATTTTCTAGATCATCAACCTGTTCATTATTTGCCTCATTATCCACCTCATGGTTCGAGTAATTGTTCAGCTCATTATACTGCTCATTTACTGCTCAATTCAACAACCAAACAAATCGTCAAATTGAGATTCAACTACGTGGTCAACCGCTACCGATGGGACACCACACATATTTTCCCCACCTTTGGTGGTAGTTCTTTGGGTGAACACTTGGTTGCTACCGCTAAAGGATCCAAATTGTTGGATATTTTCAAGAGGAGGAATATGATTCCATATCACATCTACAACTGTCCTCTGAGTTAGACTTACACATGCTTGAGGGATCACCCGATCCTCCCCTAGCATAAACTGAACACCATCGTCATTTCTTATAAATGTGCGACATGTACTGCCAAGAACGATTGATATTGATGCTAGATCAACATTGAATTTGTTTACATCATACTTCACAATGGTATGCACGATCGCCACCAATTCTTCGTAAGTCATATTCTTTGACACATACTTTCTCTGGTTATCGGATCCAACAATCCTCTAACTTCCGTCGGGTAACTGCTCCTATCGACCGTTTTAAGATATTACTATTCTAACCTGATTCATGATGCTGTCAAATTAATCATCACAACCCGTTAATAAAAACCCAGGACTATAAAATATTTTCACAATTTACATTTACAAAGGCTCGGTTGAGGATATTGAAAAGGCTCGGAGAACACTTGAAAAGGCTCGGAGAACACTTGAAAAGGCTCGGAGAACACATGAAAGTCTCGGAGAAGACATGAAAAGTCTCGGAAAAGACTTTAAAATGCTCGATTAGTAATTCAATAGAAAGTCTCGGAGAAGCCTTGAAAAGGCTCGGAGAAGATAGAAAAGGCTCAGAGAATACTTGAAAAAGCTCGATTAGTGATTTTTGAAAAGTCTCGAAGAAGACATGAAAAGGCTTAGAGAAGACTTGCAAAGGCTCGTTTTGTGACTTTTCAAAAGTCTCGGAGAAGACATTAAAAGGCTTGGAGATCATTTTAAAAAGCTCGGATACTAGTTTAAAAAGCTCAGACAAAGGTGACAAAGTCTCGAAGATCCACAATTCTCACAATGACTTAAGACAACAAATGAAAATGTGAACAAATGAAAAGAAGTATTTGCAAGAAATATTACCTTATTGTAATAAATCACGTCCAGTTGTTTATAAGTTGAACTTTTATTTGTATATATAGAGAGAGAGTAACTGAGTTATCGTTTTTATTGGAAGTGTGAAGAAAGAAAAGTGCAAACAAAATAACATAAATGATTATCTAAGGGCAATTTTGATAATTCACCATAATATATGCCTTTTTAAACTTAAGTTATTAAACCAGTCACTTTGTCATCAAATGAGTTGAAAAATGTGACATTTTCCACCATTTCCACAACAATAATAATAAACTTCTTCATGTTTTCAAAATATTCTAAAACAATATACTTTCATCTTCCTTACTCTCATTGGTTCGATTTTTCAGAAAATCTTCGGTAAAATTTCTTTCTATCTATAAACTTTGTGTATTTTATCAGTGTTTAATGCATGTCGGTAGTTTATCGGAATGATTTATATTTTATTATATATATATATTTGAAACATTATTTTATACAGAAATTCTATTATCAATTCGAACTGACAAAAGTTATATCAGTTCCTTACATGTGGGCTACTTGATTTAAATACTTTGACTTGGCTGTATGCACTTGTCAGTCAAAGTATTTAAATCCAGTGGCCTACATACAAGAAACTGATATAACTTTTGTAATAGACCGCCTGAGTCCCGACCCTACTCTACTAAAAACAAAAAGCACCACGAAACAAACGATAATATAGAATAATATGGCAGTATATGAGATTGTTTTTACTTGAGAAATAATTATTTATTTTTCAAGTTTTGAGCAAATGAGTGTTTGATAAACTTCTCAAAAGCACTTATTTTACAATTTGCTCATTCAATAAGAAACTTTTGAGAAGTTGGTTGGGGGTTGCTTTTTAAAAAAGAAACTAGTTTATTGTTCATGAAATATCTAAAATACCCTCACTATTTTATTAAAAGACAGTATTACCCTTATATTTAATAATAATATAATAAAAATAATAATAATAATAATAATAATAATAAAATTAAAATAAAAAATAAAAAAAATAAAAAAATAAAAAAATAAAAACAGAACTTGAACAATTGTAAATCTCATTTAGTTAATTTATTAATCGACTTGAAAAGGTATCCAATTGAGATTTTTCAAACACATAAATGATATTATTACAACGATTTATAAACGAAAAGAATATTTAAACATGAATTTATATATATATTATACAGTAATTATAAATAAATATTAAAGTTCATTATCTTCAACATGATCCACTTTTATAAGTTCATCTTCCCTGAAAAAACAAAAATAAAAATAAATTCTCTGACATGATAGCTAACCAGTCGGATGAGAACATGTTGAGCTTCAAACCAACGCACACATGGCAATCAAACAATTCATACACGTTGAAAAATAAATTTAGATAATTAGATTATCCATATATGTCTTGAGCTGGATAAAAGTTACTAGCTTAGTAGTTATCTGTTCATACGCACTGCATACCCACCGGAGTTGGAGGCCGGAGAGATCCTTCCAAATCCAAATCCACGCACTCAACGGCGAAGGATGAAGGATGGCGATCCCTTGATGTCGGCAGCGAGCGAGAGATGATGGCAAATTTGGAGGTTGAGTTGCAGAGATTTCATTAACAAAGCTTGAGTGAGTGAATTGACTCAGCAACTTAGTGTTAAGATGAGTGAATTGACTCAGTTATATATATATATATATATATATATTTTTTTTTTTTTTTTCTGTTTAAATTTCTTATTTATTTCTTCTTATATGTTTTATATTTATATTATTAATGATGTCTATTTTAGTAAATTTGTTCAATACATTTTTCATTCTTTTAAAAGTTAAACAATTTTAAAATTTAATTTATCAATTTTTTCTTAAATTAATTATTTCTTAAATGAAGCTATAAGTAGATTTTTTCCTTAAATAAAACAATCTCAAATATAGTCTCGGTAAATAAATACTTTTTCTTACTTTGTGATTCATATTTGACCAAGTCAAACTCCAATTTTATCAACTTGCTTCTATTATATATCAAACTCATTTTATTATTAAAGCAACGATTTATCTGTCTAAAAATATTTATCTAAATTTATATTTAAATGATATGGTCTGTAAATTGTTAAAATTATATAGTTTAAATAAAAGAAAAAATTTAAGAACCTAACATTACTCTTATTATTATTATTATCATTATTATCTCCATAGGTTTCATTTCTACTTTACAATTACATAGTTAATGAATTCATGAAATCGAAGAGCCAATCCTAAAAATAACAAGAAATTCACACTTTTAACTCTATATATAATTCATCATGAAATTTTGAAATTAAAGAACCAACCCTAAAAATGACCATTCTGTATTGTTTTTCCATAATTGTTTTTCTGTATGGAAATTTAATTTAGTTAAACCTCCAATAATTACACAGCCTTGCATTAGTCGTTTCTCACATACAAGAATATCTCACACGTAAATAAAGCCTTCTCATATCACATATGTGACATATAGTATCAATACACCACAACCAAAGAAATGGGAGGTCTAAGAGAGTCCACCGCCACCTCTGCCACCACCCTTAACACGGTGGAGCCTCTCCGCCGCACCACCCTGAACCGTGTGTTTGCGGCGGTCTACACTTGTGCTATCGTCACTCTTCTCTACCACCATGCACAAACACTACTCTTCCAAAGCAAAACCCTACTCTCTTTCTCCATATCACTCTCGCTTTTAGTTGCGGATATGGTTCTAGCCTTCATGTGGACCACCGCACAATCCTTCCGGATGCGTTCCGTTCACCGGAGAGAATACCCGGAAAACCTGAAAAAAGTCACCAAACGTGACGAGTTTCCGGGTCTGGATGTGTTTATATGCACGGCTGATCCCTACAAGGAGCCACCGATGGGTGTGGTGAACACAGCCTTGTCAGTGATGGCTTATGACTATCCAACCGAGAAGATCTCCGTTTACGTATCGGATGACGGCGGCTCCGCCTTCACTCTCTTCGCTTTCATGGAGGCGGCGAAGTTCGCAAGCTACTGGTTACCGTTTTGCAGAAAGAAGGAAGTTATGGAGAGGAATCCGGATGTATATTTCGCTTCAAATCATTCATGGAACTCCGAGACTGAAAAGATTAAGGTGAAATATTATTCTTCGCTACACTTTCTTCATGTTGTTTTCGTCTAAAAGCTTAAATTTCAAGGTTTTTTTTAATATTATTGTCAAGGGTATATTTTATTGTCAAAGGTATTTTTTTTTTTTAATATTATGGTCAAAGGTATATTTTTTTTAATATTAATGTCAAAGGTATTATTTTATTTCGGTGAAAATATCAGCTTCTTCAATTCTTAATATGTTTTTGTAGATATTACATGCCAAACAATTATTCATGTATATCCAATATAATCCACTTCCCAGTAATTATTGTTCATCTTGACAAATTTGCAGTCACTAAAAACCTAAAAAGAAAATTGACTGTCAAAAGTATATCAATATGGCTCAATGTTATCTACAGCCGATTTTGTTTTATTTTTAATGAAAATTCAAGATTCGAACAAATGTAAAAATAGAATATTATTGCAAAAGAAAAAAGAAAAAAGAATATTGCAATTTTATATTCTAATGTTTCCGTTAATTAAATGATAAATGACCTAAAATTAATCTTCTTTTAGTTTCTTGATTCATATAACAGATGATGTACGAGAGCATGAAAGTGAGAATAGAGCATGTTGTTGAGATTGGAAAAGTAAGTGATGAATATATCGCTTCAGACCAAGAACGTGAAGCTTTCGATAAATGGACGGATCGATTTACCCGTCAGGATCATCCCACTGTAATTCAGGTGACGTTTTTCAATACAATAATTTTATCAGACTATTCTATTATAATAATATTGAATTGCATTTAATTGTTCGAATACAATCCCAATAACTAGTACGTGGCTATTCTCGGTCACAGGCATATATACAAGTATTGGGAGCTACCACAGGTTTCTTAAAAGGAATACAGTAAAATTGATTTACATTTAACCAATGGACAGGTTTTGTTAGAGAGTAGCAAAGACAAAGACATAAAAGGAAATTATCTGCCCAATCTTGTCTATGTTTCCAGAGAGAAAAGCAAAACTTCACACCACTATTTCAAAGCCGGTGCCCTCAATGCCCTGGTATGATTCTTTTTAAGTCAAACTTAATGATATTACTAATGCATTTTATCAAGTAATAAACTATAATTCTTAATGAAGAAATGTTTTAATTAAATGCATCAAAAGGGCCGATGGATCCGATCTGGCCCGAATCAGATTTCGTATGGTCCAAATCTGGTTTGGCCCAAAGCCCTTTTGGTCCAATTCAAATATTGTCAAAATTCATGATTGAGCTTTTTAAGACAAAAATGAATTCCGACCCAAATTCTATCTAAATCTGAATATGTTCGAGTCTGTCCTGTCCGATCCAATCCGATCCAATCAAATCTCATGATCGAATTTTAGATGTTTGTTACTCTATTGGGTCTGGGCCGATCCAAACAGTTAAAAAGGCCGAAAGATTTCAGGTTGAACCGGGTGATTGACACCTCCAATTTCAATGAGATGGTCGTGACACGTCAATTATTTGCCTATTTTGACAAAATTCTACTACAAATGCATTCTTCTTTAAAATCTAGTAACTATATAATATTGATTTTGAAATTAAATTTATATATAAATCCATACATATCTGGATCTCATGATATATAGTACATCATCACATTTTTATCATTTGTATTATTATGATTAAAGTTATGTTGCTTACAAAGTGCAATGATATATATTAGTATTCTATAACTATACCTATATTGTATGCATATGAGAGAAAATTTGTGATATATAGTAATTTGTGTTTGTATATCTCTATGAAGCTTCGAGTTTCAGCCACCATGAGCAATGCTCCAATAGTCTTGACGCTGGACTGCGACATGTACTCCAATGACCCGGAAACCCCTCTCAGGGCTCTCTGCTTTATATCCGATCCGAATATTAAACCCAACTTGGCCTATGTTCAATTCCCTCAGCGTTTCCGTGGAATCAACAAGAATGACATTTATGCTTCCGAGTTCAAACGTCTGTTTGAATTGAATCCTATAGGCCTTGATGGTTTAAGAGGTCCCTGTTATGTTGGAACTGGTGCATTTTTCTATCGTCGAGCATTTTTTGGTGATCCTTCGACCTTTATCACTCCTGAAATTGTTGAACTGAGTTCCAACCACGTTGTCGAGGAACCCATCAAGTCACCATCCATTTTGTCACTAGCTCATCGTGTAGTTGGTTGCAACTATGAGAACCAAACCAAATGGGGCTATGAGGTTAGCTCATTCACAGAAAAAACTATCAATTATGAAAGTAATTTTAACTATTTATAGATATAAATGCATATGTAACATAGATCACATAATTTTGTTAAGTGTCATTTGAATGAATGACGTGATTTGTTTGTCTCGTTCTGAATTGTTGCAGATTGGATTTAGATATGGTTCATTGGTGGAGGATTACTTCACAGGTTATAAGCTACATTGTGAGGGTTGGACATCAACATTTTGCCATCCGGAGAGGCCAGCATTTTATGGGGATGCACCAACCAACCTACTTGATATGCTTAATCAAAACAAGAGATGGGGAATTGGGCTTCTTGAGGTGGCCTTTTCTAAGTACAGTCCCTTAACATTCGGTATCCGCAGTATGGGCCTTATGGGCTTAGGTTATTCCCATTCTGCATTCTGGCCAAGTTTATCCATTCCCATCACTGTGTATGGTTTCCTCCCCCAGCTTGCCCTCCTCAATGGAGTCACCATCTTCCCAAAGGTATTTTAATTTCAAAGAGTCCTTTTCTGATGCATGTGTTCACATTTTATTTCTGTTCGGACTTTTAATCTTAATTATATTGTTACAATTATACATGCTATCATGCTACAGTGAGCTATGTCATTAGGACGTCTGCTGTTAAAATTTTAACTCTAAACGCACCTACTAATCAAGAATCCTCACTAATGAGGAAAAGGGAATTCAATTACTAATTTATGATTACTGTTTTTACTAAAATCAATTGAGAAGTTCTTGTTGGATATTAAAATTTGATTCCTCCCTCCCACCCAAGGAATCAAGTTCCATTCCTTGATTTCATTTCCCCATTGAAATTTGATTCCCTTTAATTTCATTCCCGATTAATAAATACGTCATAATATTAATTTATAGGTTTTAGAAACGCAATGATAGATTGATTGATTGATTGATATTGAAAAACTACATGCAGGTTTCGGAACCAATGTTTTTCTTGTACACATTTCTGTTTCTTGGGGCCTATGGACAAGAGTTCCTGGATTTTGTATTAGAAGGAGGGACCTTTGGAAAATGGTGGAATGATCAGAGAATATGGATGATAAAAGGACTCTCAAGTTACCTTTTTGGATTCACTGAGTACTTGCTCAACTCCTTTGGCATTTCTGCATTAGGGTTCAATGTGACCAGCAAAGTAGTTGATGATGAACTGAGCAAAAGATATGACCAAGAAATCTTTGAATTTGGAGCACCATCACCAATGTTTGTGCCAACAACAATGGCAGCAATACTTAATTTCTTCTCATTTTCATGGGGTTTATTGCAGATCATTCGCGGTGTTGGCGATATGCAGGGACAGTTTTTGCAGATGTTATTGTCAGGTTTTGTGGTGGTGAATTGCTGGCCAATTTATGAAGCTATTGTGTTGAGAACTGACAAAGGGAAACTTCCAGCAAAAGTTACTGTCATTGCAGCATTTCTAGCTTGGGCTCTCTACTACACTGCAACTTCTCTAATTTTTTAAGTGATGATTTGGGGGGTTTATTTTTAAGATTTTGTATTCCAGTTCAGTTGCATTGTATTTCTGATACCATAAAATGAGACATTTGACTACTGTTGTTCCAAATTGAAAATGAGAAAACAAAATTGTTGCAAAAAATGATGTATTTTTACAAAGTTATATAGACCTCTCTAACACTATCAACATAAACCTGAAGACTTGTATACCTGACCTCCAATCAAGCTACTTTCAGTAAAAGCTTGGCATGAATTGATGCAGCTTGAAGAATATGAATCTATACAAAGCATCCATTTATGGCCAGAAAACTTGTTTTTGTAACAGATCACTCAATTATAAGATTTCTATTATCAATTATGTGTTCGGATTTCCTCAGACAATCTTCCAAAGCTCTACTTAAGCATTACTTTCACTTGATGATCCTTCAATAGGTATGGTCAGATGTTCTCTACAAAAATTATCAGCATTTGAGCTACCATCATCATCTAGTTGTTGATGATGTTCCAACGATGATATATTCTGTTGATGATTCTGGTTGGAGTTATTGTTATGATCCTGTTGTTGTGATTCGGACACTGTTGTTGTTGTTGGTGGTGGTGGTGATGGTGGTGGAATGTGGAGCTTTGTTATAGGAATAATGCAGCATCTACAAAGTGGACATGTTCTGTTTGATTGAAGCCAGTGATTTAAGCAGTCAACATGGAACACATGTTTACATGATGGAACTTGTAGCAACTCCTCTTTTATCTCAAATTCCCCAAGACAAACACAACATCTGTTCAAAATCAAAAGTTTTTTTGATGTGTTTAAAGTTTAATCAGTTTCTATTCGTATAAATAAGCACATATGCAACCAGAAAAAGTCATGAATGAACAACTTGATGATGCTATGCCATATTTACATAACATGGGCACACGCAAGATATAATCTTTCGAGTGACCAAGTGAAGTAGAATCCTCAGATGAACAAATCACAATTGTTTGTTTTTAACTTGTTCACAATTTGTCCACCTTTTTTACTGTAACAAAAAAGCAAGTCTAGTGAAAAAAAAAAAAATAAATAAAAAAAAAGAGTGGATGTAAATGGAGATTCTCACTGGCATGTGAAGAAGAAAAAGATGGATTTTTTTCCTTGTCTCTAGGGACAGGTGGTTGTTTAATACAAGGCATAAAACATTTAAAAGAGAATTCTGCATGATTTTAAGGTAACTTTTGCCTAGAAAGACACTTTTTCATTAAATATGTGATTTAACACCACCTTGAGTGCACATGTTGTAGGGCATGATGCTTCTACATATAGACCACACTGATGAAAATTGATGAAAAGATCAAATCATATGTGTATATATATATTTCGGTTCTTCGGATTTTAAAAACTTACTGTGTATCCCTGCTCTTTAATTCTTCATCAAACAAGACAATTGGAAGCTTGCCTCTGATATCCACATTCCAGCCCATCTGACAATGAAAAAAAAAAAACCATCTTTTAGCATGAAAACTTGCTTTAACAGATAAAATTCCACTTAATATGCCTAGAGAGTTCTTAGTTCTTACAGAGTGGTGGATATAAGGGGAAGCCTGATTAGAAGTCGTTGGAAGTATCGGTGGCGCGGAGGAAGAGAGAATAGAAGCCCTTCTCTTGAGATAAAACAAGTAAAATAACAAGATGAGAATGACAGAGAAGAGAACAGGAATTGAGAAAATGAAAGCTTGGTACAGTTTAAGTTGAAGAGCTTGAGGATACAAGTGAGGAGGAGGAGTACTAGGATTTTGTGGAAGCCCCATCAATTCAAAAAACCAGACCAAACAGCAGAAGATCAATCAATGTCTACAAGGAGTGTCTTGAAGAAGAGATAGAAGAAGCACCACCAAGGCCTTGTTGAGAGTATTTATGTATGTGGAAGAAATTGCAGTACTATAAGACACAGAAATAATGGAAGCTATAAAGCATATAAATAATGTCACATATTTCTATTAATAAAGAAGGCCTCCAAATTTTGCTTTTTGAGATCAAAATTTACAAGATGGTAACGGTAGTATATATTCTTCTTTTTCTAACGATGTGACATCCCAAAGACTCTCCACTAGTGTGTGTGTGTGTTTGTGCATGGACCCTCACACAACACAAAGCACCAACGATCATCATCAATCATGATTCACACTTTCTTCAGATACATGTTTTGTTTTTTTTTTTTTTTTTTTTTTTTTGGTGATGGGTTTATCTGATGCACTTGCTAACAATCCAATTTCCTGAAATTTTGGTTCTTGCCTGGAGAAATTGTAAAGATCCCGCCTGCAGAAATAAGTTAAGCTTGTATGGTAGGTTTTCTTTTTTGTTGAGTTGGGTAGGTTTATTCTTGTTCAAGGAAAGCTTGACATGACCTATTAGTATTTTCCATGGTTGGCTTGTCAAATAGCTTAACAACCTTCTAAATTGATATTATTATAATTTATAGCTTAACAAAGTGGGTTTAAATCAACTTCAGTTTGATTGACACGTCTCCAATTATTTTGTCTAAACAACACCAAACCAACCTAGATATTTAATTTTTCTTTTAACTCTTTTCTCAGAAATAAAATGGAAGATCTTTCAAGTGTTGTTACATTAGAGCAAAACCTACCTGTTCTCTACAAGTCTTTTTTTTTTCTCTATACTAAAAAAATATTAAAGAACTTATTCTTGGAGACAAAAAAGTGATGTTTATGCTCTAATCTTTTTATAATGACATAAACACTGGGGGATCAACACCATTACTTTTCATATTTCTTTTTTTTCGAATTCGAACAATAAACTATTACTAAAGCATTGGTATTTAGGACTTAATTCATATGTCTTAATCAGGGAAAATAAAATATATGGGTTAATCTGATCTGATATACGAGTCCCACAATAACTGTTCTTCTATTTCCTGTACTATTTTAATGGATATCACATTTATTTCCCACAATAACTGTTCTATTTCCCACAATAATCTTTGAATTTGGTGCACCATCACCCATGTTTGTTCCAATAACAATGGCAGCAATACTTAATTTCTTATCATTTTTATGGGGGTTCTCGCAGATCATTCGCAGCATCGGCGATTCACAGGGTCTGTTTTTGCAGATGTTATTGTCAGGTTTTGTGATTGTGAATTGCTGGCCAATTTATGAAGCCATTGTGTTGAGAAGTGACAAAGGGAAACTTCCTGCAAAAGTTACTGTCATTGCAACATTTCTAGCTTGGGCTCTCTACTACACTGCAACTTCTCTCATTTTTAAGTGATGACTTGTGGGGGTTTATTTCAAGATTTTGTAATTCTTCTGCACTATTTTAATTCCTAGTCTGCATTTGAAGAAAACATTGTATTTCTAAAACCATAAAAATGAAACATTTCACTACTGTACCAAAATGAAAATGAGAAAACATAATTGTGGCAACAATTATGTATTTTTTACAAAGTCTTATACTTATATAGACCTCTCTAACACAATCAACATGAACCTGAAAACTTGTATACCCGACCTCCAATCAAGCTGCTTTTGATAAAAGCTTTTCATAAATTGATTCAGATCACTAAATTCTAAATTCTAAGATGGAGGATTAAAATTTAGTCTCTATATTTTGGTGAAACGTCATTTTTTTACCTGATATAAAGGTTATTAAAGTATTTGGTCCTCAACTTTTGAAAATACTTCAAAATGGTCCCTTTGACCAAAAAAGTAAAGATCAAACATAACAGATGACGTGAAAATATTATTTTATCCTCTTTAAAAAATAATTGTGTATTTTCACAACAAATTAATTGAAAAATTAAAAAATAAACAGAAAACAGATAATTATTGGAGATCAAATAAAATTGAAAAGAAACATTTTTCTTAAAATAAACAAAATCTTTTTTAAAAAAAACTCTTTTTCAAAAAGGAAATTAAAAAAAAAAAAAAAAAAAAAAGTGACTCGGTGAGGGAGCCGAGGCCTCCCCTTTTCATAGTGGTGGAGGCTCATGAACACTGGGTTTCACAAACTATATATTTCTATATTTCTAATGGAATGCATCTTTATTGATTTGCTTCTAATTGATGCTCGAGAATTATATATAACTATGGATTTTGAAAGTTCGTGACCTCAAAGGCTCAAATACTTTGAAACCAAATCAATTCCTCTCAAAGCAGATAAATCACTAGGAGACCCCTCTCTTAGTGTGGAAGTTACATTTCGTATTTATGGTTTTATTGGGTTCAATCTCGTCAGATGTCAACAAATCCCTAGACCCAAATGAGAAATAGTAAAAATGATAAATTCTTTTCTTTAAATCATGACATCAATTATCATAATCATCATACTACGTGGCCCAAATTGATTTCAAACAAACAAATCCCTCTCTCATCAAAGAAAACCAATATTACATCAAGATCCAGGGCCCCCCATTTATATATTTCGAGTGGCATTCTAGTTTAGGAGTTTTTTTTTTATTTTTTTTTATTTTTATTTTTATTTTTTTATTATTTATTTATTTATTTTTAACAACCGATCAAAAGTTTCAATTATTGGCTAACGTCTAACGATTCCCTACCTAAAGAGAATATCCTACTAATTGTTTATCTAGCAAAACTTTACTAAACCAGCAAGAGAGAAGATTGAGATTGATTTGAACTAGAAAACTACATGAAACTAAAGAAAATAATTAGAACAAGACATAATGGATCATGATTCTATGTTATACTGATCTTTTTCTTGATCTAAAACACTTTAGAATAGGACTTTGTATCTAAATGAAATAAATAAAATAAATAAATTACAGTCATTGATTACACATATCAACAGATCTATTTAGGACAAGACAAAAATCAACTCACCAAAGGATCCAAATTCAAACAGAAGATACAAGACAGACAATAATTTCAAGCATGGTTTGGACTTGGAGAGTTGGAGGTCATCATTCGTTGCATAATATTTCGATCGTATATACCATATTATAAAATAAATGTTGTGTGAGATGATTCGTTAGCATCGGATATGCTAATCGATATTTTTCCATGACATACATGATAACCATCAAAGTGGAAACCAAGATTGAAGATCTCATCTGTTTCCTTCTTGTTGATGTATACTATATAGTCAGCCCCACGTGACTGACTATTTATAGATACATATATTTATAAACTGACAACTGCTCTTGGATCAACCATCAACTTGGACACTGACTACCTTTAAATCTTTAATAATATATATAATATATCAATCAGAATCTTATTAGAAAATTCTGTCAAATAAAAAAAAAAAGAATCTTTTTAGAAAATTAACCAAAGAATAATAATAAACTTCTTCATGTTTTCAAAATATCCTAAAACTATATACTTTCATCTTCCTTACTCTCGTTGGTTCGATTTTTCAGAAAATCTCCGGTAAAATTTCTTTCTATCTATATATATATAGAGTGGAAATGGTGGAAAGTATCACCTTTTCCAACTCATTTGGTGACTCTATGACCGGTTTAATAACTTAAGTTTAAAAGGCACCTATTATGGTGAACTACCAAAATTGCCCTTAGATAATCATTTATGTTATTATGTTTGTCTGGTTCTCTCTCCACACTTCCAACAAAAACGATAACGGGGTTAGTCTCTCTCTCTCTCTATCTCTCTCTCAATACAAATAGAAGTTCAAAATCCAAACAACTGGACGTGCTTCATTACAACAAGGTAATATTTCGTGTAAATACTTCTTTTCATTTGTTCACATTTTCATTGTGACAATTGTGGATCTCCGAGACTTTGTCACCTTTTTCCGAGCCTTTTTAAAAATCACTAATCGAGCATTTTCATGTCTTGTCCGAGCCTTTTCATGTCTTGTCCGAGCCTTTTCATGTGTTGTCCGAGCCTTTTTATGTCTGCTCCGAGCCTTTTCAAAAATCAGTAATTGAGCCTTTTGAAGTCTTCTCCGAGCTTTTTCATGTCTTGTCCGAGCCTTTGCAAGTCTTCTCCGAGCCTTTTGAAGTTTTGTCCGAGACTTTTATAAAATAACTATTCGAGCATTTTCAAGTCTTCTCCGAGCTTTTTCATGTCTTCTCCGAGACTTTTCAAAAATCACTAATCGAGCCTTTTCAAGTCTTCTCCGAGCTTTTTCATGTCTTCTCCGAGACTTTTCAAAAATCACTAATCGAGCATTTTCAAGTCTTATCCGAGCTTTTTCATGTCTTGTTCGAGCCTTTTGAAGTCTTCTCCGAGACTTTTAAAAAATAACTATTCGAGCATTTTCAAGTCTTCTCTGAGACTTTTCAAAATTCAGTAATCGAGCCTTTTCAAGTCTTCTCCGAGCCTTTTCATGTCTTGTCCGAGCATTTTCAAGTCTTCTCCGAGACTTTTAAAAAATAACTATTCGAGCTTTTTCATGTCTTGTCCGAGCCTTTGCAAGTCTTCTCCGAGCCTTTTGAAGTTTTGTCCGAGACTTTTAAAAAATAACTATTCGAGCATTTTCAAGTCTTCTCCGAGCTTTTTCATGTCTTCTCCGAGACTTTTCAAGTCTTCTTCGAGACTTTTAAAAAATAACTATTCGAGCATTTTCAAGTCTTCTCCGAGCTTTTTCATGTCTTCTCCGAGACTTTTCAAAAATCATTAATCGAGCCTTTTCAAGTCTTCTCCAAGCCTTTTCAAGTCTTTTCCGAGCTTTTTCATGTCTTCTCCGAGACTTTTCAAAAATCACTAATCGAGCCTTTCCAAGTCATCTCCGAGCATTTTCATGTCTTCTCAAAAATCACTAATCGAGACTTTTCATGTCTTCTCCGAGCCTTTTCATATCATCTCCGAGACTTTTCAAAAATCAGTAATCGAGCCTTTTCAAGTCTTCTCCGAGACGTTTCAAGTCATCTCCGAGACTTTTCAAATAATCACTAATCGAGCCTTGTTAGGTCTTCTCCGAGACTTTTTATTGAATTACTAATCGAGTCTTTTAAAGTCTTTTTCGAGACCAAAAATGTCTTTTTCGAAACTTTCATGTATTCTTCGAGACTTTGCTAGTGTTCTCCGAGCCTTTTAAATATCCTCACCCGAGCCTTTGTAAATGTAATTTATGAAAATATTTTGTACTCCTGAGTTTTTATTAATAGTTTTGATTAATTTGACAGCATCATGAATCGGGTTAGAATAGTAATATCTTACAACGGTCAATGGGAGCAACTACCCGACGGAAGTCAGAGGTTTGTTGGATCCGATAACCAGGGAATGTATGTGTCAAAGAATATGACTTACGAAGAATTGGTGGCGATCGTGCATACCATTGTGAAGTATGATGTAAACAAATTCAATGTTGATCTGGCATCAGTATCAATCGTTCCTGGCAGTACATGTCGTACATTTATAAGAAATAACGATGATGTTCAGTTTATGCTAGGGGAAGATCGGGTGATCCCTCAAGTATGTGTAAGTCTAACTCAGAGGACACTGGAGATGTGATAGGGAATGATATTCCTCCTCCTGAAAATACCCAACAATTTGGATCCTTTAGCGGTAGCAACCAACTATATCCCCAAAGGAGTTTCGCCGAAAGTGGGGAAAACATGTGTGGTGTCCCACCGGTAGCGGTTGACCAAGTAGTTGAACCTCAATTTGGCGATGTGTTTGGTTGTCGAATTGAGCAGTACCATGAGAGGTGGATAATGAGGCAAATAATGAACAGGTAGATGATCTAGAAAATGTGGATGAAGAGCGTACACAAATTCAAACACAAGGAAGACATGTACAAGGAGTTAGTTGCACTGTACCAAATATGCCTGGGACTTCCGAGGTCCGACATAATATAACTGTATCTGATTCTGATAATACGATAACGTGGGTTATTCCCGGAGCAGATTCATACTCGTTTGGTATTGGTAGAAGCAGCACCTTGGCAACGCAAGAACCTACATGCATGATTTATAAAGGTCAATTTTTCCCGAGTAAAAAGGATTTGAAGAGGCTAGTTGGCCTTTTTTCAATGCGGGAGAACTTTGAATGGAAGGTGAAAAGGTCTAATAAGACAACGTTACATCTAGTTTGCATCATTGACAACTGTACGTGGAAATTAAGAGCGGTGAGGAGAGATGAAGGGACTTACTTCCAAGTCAGAAGTTTTGTCAACCAGCACAGTTGTCCTTTGGAGGAGGTTCACCGTCGCCACCGACAAGCTAGTGCAGTCATAATCGGAGAAGTCATTGCACCTAGACTTCAACAACATGATGGTCGTCTCATGCGTCCGAAGGACATAATCGCCGATATGAAAACAATGTATGGCATCCAAGTCATGTACAGTAAGGCACATGATGCCTTGCAATATGCATTGTCCTTGACCTATGGAACGCATGAAGAAAGTTTCAAATTGTTACCATCGTTTGCGTACGTTTTGGAACAGCAAAATCCTGGCACAATCACCGACTTACAATGCGCAGACGATGATACATTTTTGTACTTTTTCATGTCGTTAGGGTCCTCAATTAGAGGTTTTCGGAGGTGTATGCGTCCTGTGATTGCAGTTGATGGTACCCATTTGAAGGGAAGATTCGGGGGTACAATGTTTGTTGCAACTGCACAAGATGGAAACGAACAGGTGTATCCAATTGCTTTTGGGTACGGTGACTCAGAAAACAACCTTTCATGGGAGTGGTTTTTGGAATGCTTGAGGGGTGCCCTTGGTCATATAGATGATCTGGTTTTCATTTCCGATCGCCATGCAAGCATTGAAGCGGGGATTTCTAAAGTGTTCCCTTATGCAACCCATACTATATGTTGCTGGCATTTTGGTGAAAATATGAAGAAGCGATTCCACAGAAAGGATGTTGCCGACATAATGGATTCAGCAGCTAGGACGTACAGTGAATTCAATTATAACAGGCACATGGAGGAGTTACATAGGCTGCACAAGGGTGCATTCGAATATGCCATTGCTGCCGGTCCACACAAGTGGTCTCGCGTACACTGTCCCCAAAGAAGGTACAGGCTGATGACCACAAATGTTGCTGAGTGCATAAACTCATGCCTAAAATTCGCACGGCAACTGCCAATGATGACACTGGCGGAGTTCATTAGGAATATGCTACAAAAGTGGTTTCACGATCGTCATGCAGCTGCACGGTCCATGCGTCATCAACTGACCGACGCAGCACATCTTGTGATCCTAAAACGTGTCGAGAAGTGCAATTATATGACCGTAAATCCAGTTGACTGGAACATATTCTCCGTCAAATTGAAGGGAAACCAATGGACGGTTAACTTACACTTGAAGACTTGCACATGCAACAAATTCCAAATGGACATTTCCCATGTTCTCATGCACTCGCAGCGGCAAGGTACATGAGATGTTACAGTTAACGATTTATATTATTTGGGTTCGTGAATCTCATTGTTTTCATTGTTGTAGGGAGCGAAACTTGGATTTCACATCTCTGTGTGCGGACTACTACAAGAGAGAGACACTTATTGATGCATACTCGGTTCCTATTATGCCTGTTGGCCATCCTTCTTCATGGGTAGTGCCATCCGACATCGCATCTCGGGTGGTTTTAAATCCAAAGTCGAAGAGACAATCAGGTCGCCCGATGGAGGGTCGACATGCCTCGTCTTCGGAGAGGACAACCACACAGTCGTGTAGAAGATGTGGACAATCAGGACATAATAGCAGGCGGTGCTCCAACCCACCGATGGTTAATGAAGGTCCCAGCATAAGTGTTCCCGATGAATACAGTCGCAAGTGCAGCATCTGTCATTCAATTGGATACAACAAACAAACGTGCCCTGAGAAAGACTCTACCGTGGAATGAATGGAGCCATTGAGGAAGGCGATCAAACATAACAAGGCAGTACAAGAGGAACATGTCTCCAACTTGATGTCTTCCAACATCGTCCAGACGTTGGGAACCATGCTCGATACAGTTGTGTTATGAGACCGTTGGTTATTATGCTTTTTTATGTTGAACTATTATGATATATTTATTGGTTGTTCGTTTAATGCCATACTGTATCTTTTGTTATAGTGTCTACAATTCATTGTATTGTTTATGGATTTCAATATATCAAATGTGTGTTCAAGTGTTAATTGCAAACAACTAAATTTTTTTTCAAAATAATTTCATTTCATTACTCAAATGTTATGTACATCAACTAAATCACTAACTGGAAGACCAATCCTTTGAGTTACAATAAACCTCCACAGCCATCTTCTCTCGGATGGTGCCCATTTCGTTTTCTGACCAGTCGAACGTATCCCTGTTCGCTGCCAGGTACTCTATCAATCTCAAAGTATAGGCACCACAGTTACCACTGCAATTCACCACATAAACAACCGTTAGAATTGAATGTTATTAAAACCGATTAGGATAGAATAAGATCTTTAAACAGTCATACCCTCTATCCTGTTGGGGTACACGGTCTCTAGACACAATGTTGAGTGGAAAGGGCTTATTCTGCAATGTATACGTCATATCGCCCCTCCGTCTGCGACCGTGAAAGTCCAACGCATGCAGCATCGACGGTAAAAAATATCGTAAGCAAGCGAGCTGCGTTTTCCTATGGCGAAATGGTACCTCCTGTCTGAACGGGTCCATCAGGTAAATACTCCCTGTTGTGAGGTCGACGCTGGCTAGTGCCCAATGCGTACGTCCAAGGTTGCAAGGAATCAAAACCTGTATGTGTTTCAACAAAGTGTTATCAATGGGAAATTTTTTTAAAATTCAAATTCAAAAGAAATTAATAAAACACTGACCACGTCAACTTCGTTCCATGGTTTGGTTCCTACCGGGACCAATCCACGTACCACCGCAAGGTCCTCAGTGGACCACTGATGCTTGAACATAGACCAACTGCGGCGGGGTTTGTCGGCCCCACTTCCCATCAATCTCTCCCAGTCATTCAATAACCATGACTGTACAAAGAAAATTTATAAAACGTTAGATAAAAGATGTACGAAACACATAAATAGATGTTCAAAAGCCGTACAAATTAAACACTTACATAGAACTGTGAATCCAGTATGTTGATCCTCGGACCGTAGACAGTGGAGTAATATCTCTGACGCTTCCGCAGAATATGCAAGTACGCGTCCATATGCTGACAATTTCAACATTTTGTATTGTTAGCATTCTACTATTTCAGAAACATCTTATACACAATGTTCAGGTAAGGACCATACCGTATCCTCCAACTCCATGCTGTTCGTTTGAAATCGTTGGAACCAATGGACTCCAACTGGCTCGAGTAGATCCACATCACGCCTGCATAATTTTTGAAAAAGTTATATAAGAAAGTCGTTTTACTTAGCAGTTTCAAAATACAAATTAATTTTTGTAATATTTGCGATTATACTTACAATTCCCCAGTCGAGTTCCTCTTATAGGCTTGGTACGCCGCAAGGTGGTCAGGATCTATCAATGCGTGGGGCGCCCATACATGTGCTGGTTGTGGCCTAATCCTTGGCCTCTTCGGCCGACAGGGGTCAGTGTATGGGGTCCGCTGCTGCCAACCTGCCCTGCGAACCCGATCCTGACGTTGAAGGGGTGGGGTAATCCGGTCCACAGAAAGGATGTGATCCACTGGATGGCTGAGCTGTAAGGAGGAACTCTGTTCCCGTGTATTGCCTCCAGAGGTGCGATGTGTTGACGGACTATGTCCCCCTGTATCGCCTGTAGGGGTGCGCTGTACATTGGAACTATGTCGCCGTCGATCGCGCCGTCGATCGCCTGCAGGTGTAAGCTCTTTGGGTGCACTGAGACTGGGGATCTCTGTCTCTGTGGAATAAATGAAGGGGTGCTCTGCACCAGGATCGACCGGAGGGGTGTGCTGTAAGGAGGTGCTCTGTACCAGTTCTTGAGAATGAACAGGTTGGTCTGGTAAAACCTGCTGAGGTTCTTCCTCTATCTCCATAGGTGTTGTATCAGTACCACTAGTACCACGAGTAACCTCCTCTCGTGGTGTCACACCAGGCCCTTGCTGATCACCCTGATGACTACCTGTCCTCCCTCTGGGACTGAAGTCTCGGTGTCCGTCTGGGTCATCGAAGGGTGGGTCATCGAACATCGAACCGTGTACCTCGAGTACGGGCGTGCGACGTCGAACCCTGAAGCCCTCGAATCAAATCTAGCAACTCCTGATGCTGTTGATCTCGTTTCTCATTACTCTTTCGCACCTCCTCCTGTAACTCGCGTAACGCATCCATTAGTTCAGTATACCGACGGTCCTGAAAGGATTTCGAAATTGTCAGTACTAAAACCATTCACTCGATTGAAATTAAATAATACGGTAAAAAGAATTATACGTACCTCTGTTTGCCCTCCAACGCCTCCTCGTGAGTCATCTCCAGTTCGAGAGTCATCTCTAGTTCGAGGCTCTCTAGGCAACGTGAATCGAACCCGCCTAGTCCTCGCGAGACGAATATGACGACCGTCCGAGTCAGAACCCTCTGTATCACTGGGTTCGAAAGACGGACCCTCAGTGTCACTGGTTCCAGCAGTTGTATATCGTTCGGGGTCAGAGACGGGAACAGGTATATCACCGAGATCAGCATCATACAAACTGCCTCCCTGGGAAATGCCCTCGAAGTACCGTTCAGCCCTCTCAGTTGCCGTCGGCACCAATTTCACCCTCGCAAACATCTGAAATTGCAGTTAGACCATTGTAATTGTATACATACTAATAGTTATGAACATAAAAAAAATATATATATATATAGATATTTACACTTTCAAGGAAAATGCTATTCAACTTCTCCCCCCTCGGTCGCGTACTCAACTCCCATTTTAGAATTCGGGGGGAGAGCTCGATTTCCCTCCGCTTCCCACATCCGCTGTTGCCAAGCTCGGGGATAACCTCGAAAGCAAATATCTACAAAACAGCTAAGAACGATAAGAATCCAATACAATACATAAGTCATATGAAAAAAATAACAAATTCAAAATTCTCACCAACAGGGCGTGCGTTAGCCCATATATGTTATATGTCTCCGTGGTGTGTACATCAACGCCCTTTCGTCGCTGGCGTTGTTCAAACCGCCTACGTCGACCATCCAACGCATGCTTGAAACCGTATATAGACCGCCTATACACGTGTGCACCCCACGGGAACGCATCAAAAGCGTCCAAGTCCTCGACTAGGCGAAACTGCCATACTGGAACTTTCTCTCTCTCGTCCAACCCCATCAGTATCCAGTTAAGCATATACAATAAGCAAAGCTTAACCGCATCGTACTGCTCAGAAAAAACACCAATCCGTAGAACGGCTTTCAGCTCTGCATACTCGACCTCATCTCGACCCTCAAAGTACCGCTGGTGTATGCCATTCTCTACCATATCATAGGTCGACGTGTCAGGAAGTTCTCCGAACTTCAATCCGGTGATTAGACAAAACTCAACCTTTGAGAACCGGACCGAATGCCTTCATAACAAAAATCTCATCTCATCTTCAGGCCCATCGTGATGCAACTCGCGAATAAGCAACCGATGTACAATGCCAGCTGAAAACTTCATCCCACGATCCATCCGAAGGAGGTGTCCAAAACACGACTCAGTATACCGACGTCGTTCTTCGATCGCAAGATGTTCAGGTACCTTGTTAAGTGCGTTGTCGATATCTGTAAGGTCATCAAAATGGTCATGTCGAGTTATTTTCCCCGAATACCTTTCTTCCTCTGGAGTTTTAAGCGAATCTTTTAGTTGATTCCTCATCTGCATATTGACATAAAAAAAATATATCTAGTTAAATAAAATAAATAATATAAAAATGAAAGGTTTCGGACACTAAATGAAAAGTCTCGGACACTATATGAAAAGACTCGAAAACTATATGAAAAGGCTCGGACACTATATGGAAAGGCTCGGAAACTATATGAAAAGGCTCGGACACTATATGAAAAGGCTCGGACAATATATGAAAAGGCTCGGAAACTATATGAAAAGGCTCGGAAACTATATGAAAAGGCTCGGACACTATATGAAAAGGCTCGGACAATATATGAAAAGGCTCGGAAACTATATGAAAAGGCTCGGACACTATATGAAAAGGCTCGGACAATATATGAAAAGGCTCGTAAACTATATGAAAAGGCTCGGAAAATATATGAAAAGGCTCGGACAATATATTAAAAGGCTCGGAAACTATATGAAAAGGCTCGGAGACTATATGAAAAGCTTGGAGATTCTAATTCTAGAAACCTATTCATATTCCTTAAAAGGCTCGGATTACTATTTAAAAGTCTCGGACAATGTTTTAAAAGGCTCGGATCCTATTTTAAAAGTCTCGGAGCCAGTGTGAAAGGCTCGGAGATTCAAATAGCAGAAACCTATTCAAAATGCTCGGAAAAGGCTCGGATTACATGTGAAAAGCTCGGAAAAGGCTCGGATTACATGTGAAAAGCTCGGAAAGGGCTTGAAAACCTAGAACTTCATCGTGTTCAACAAAATTTTTTCATAAATTTAAACCCTAACCTAATCAAACAAACCTAATCAACAACAAATCAAATCAAACGAACATCCAACATCAAACGCAAATAAAAGTTTCAACAACAAAAACGCGTCAGAAAATCATATCACCTTCTCGTCGATTTCAAGACTGTATCGCCACCGCCGGCAGGTTTCCCGTGAGATTTAGTACCGGATTTCTTGCACCCAAGGTCTCTCTTTCCACTGTTCTCTCTCTCTCAACTTTTTTCTCTTCAGACGCAAACTGACAAGAATGAGGGTATTTTTGTCTGCTCACCTAAATAGGTGCCTTTTAAACTTACATTAGTAAACCAGTGACATTCTCACAAAAGCCCCTCCAAATAGTGACAAAAAATTTTTGAACCCTATATATATATATATATATTTTAAACATTATTTGATATATATATTTGCTTGTTTATATTTTGTGTCTCCCACAAAAATCTGTGTGTAGACTGTGGAGTCATTTTCAATAATAATAGACCGCCCGACCCTGCTCTAATAAAAACAAAAAGCACCACGAAACAAAACGATAATATTAAGCAAATGACCACTTTTTCTTGCTTTGTGATTCATGTTTGACCGAGTCAAACTCCAATTTTATCGGTGTGTCCGAGACAACTTGCTTCTATTATATATCAAACTCATTTTATTAACGTGGAAATTGTGGAAAGTATCAATATTTCCAACTCATTTGGTAATTCTATGACCGGTTTAATAATTTAAGTTTAAAAGGCACATATTATGGTGAACTACCAAAATTGCCATTAGATAATCATTTATGTTATTCTGTTTGTCTGGTTCTCTCTCCACACTTCCAACAAAAAACGATAACTGGGTTAGTCTCTCTCTCTCTCTCTCTCTCTCTCTCTCTCTTTCAATACAAATAGAAGTTCAAGATCCAAACAACTGAACGTGCTTCATTACAACAAGGTAATATTTCTTGTAAATATTTCTTTTCATTTGTTCAAATATTTATTGTGACAATTGTGGATCTCCGAGACTTTGTCACCTTTTTCCGAGCTTTTTAAAGTAGTATCCTAGCTTTTTAAAAATCACTCTGAGCATTTTCATGTCTTCTCCGAGCCTTTTTAAAAATCACAAATCAAGCCTTTTCATGTCTTCTTCGAGCCTTTTCATGTCTTCTTCGAGCCTTTTCAAAAATTAGTAATCGAGCCTTTTGAAGTCTTCTCCGAGCTTTTTCATGTCTTATCCAAGCCTTTTCATATCATCTCCGAGATTTTTCAAAATCACTAATCGAGCCTTTTCAAGTCTTCTCCGAGCCTTTTCATGTCTTCTCCGAGACTTTTCAAAAATCATTAATCAAGTCTTTTCAAGTCTTCTCCGAGACTTTTAAAAAATTACTAATCGAGCCTTTTTCAATTCTTCTTCGAGCCTTTTCAAGTCTTCTCCGAGCTTTTTCATGTCTTCTCCAAGCTTTTTCATGTCTTCTTCGAGACTTTTCAAAAATCACTAATTGAGCTTTTTCAAGCAAGTCTTCTCCGAGCCTTTTCATGTCTTCTCAAAAATTACTAATCGAGACTTTTCATGTCTTCTCCGAGCCTTTTCATATCATCTCCGAGACTTTTCAAAAATCACTAATCGAGCCTTTTCAAGTCTTCTCCGAGACTTTTAAAAAATCACTAATCAAGCATTTTCAAGTCTTCTCCGAGCCTTTTCATGTCTTCTTAAAAATCACTAATCGACCATTTTCATGTCTTCTCTGAGCCTTTTCATGTCTTCTTCGAGCCTTTTCATATCATCTCTAAGACTTTTCAAAAATCACTAATCGAGTCTTTTCAAGTCTTCTCCGAGACGTTTCAAGTCATCTCCGAGACTTTTCAAAGAATCACTAATCGAACCTTTTCAGGTCTTCTCCGAGACTTTTCATTGAATTACTAATCCAGCCTTTTAAAGTCTTTTTCGAGACCAAAAGTGTCTTCTTCGAGACTTTCATGTATTCTCTGAGACTTTTCTAGTGTTCTTCGAGCCTTTTAAATATCCTTACCCGAGGCTTTGTAAATGTAATTTGTGAAAATATTTTGTACTCCTGAGTTTTTATTAATAGTTTTGATTAATTTGACAGCATTATGAATTGGGTTACAATAGTAATATCTTACAACGGTCGATGGGAGCAACTACCCGATGGAAGTCAGAGGTTTGTTGGATCCAATAACTAGGGAATGTATGTGTCAAAGAATATGACTTACGAAGAATTGGTGGCGATCGTGCATACCATTGTGAAGTATGATGTAAACAAATTCAATGTTGATCTGGCATCAATATCAATCGTTCCTGGCAGTACATGTCGTATATTTATAAGAAATAACGATGATGTTCAGTTTATGCTAGGGGAAGACATGTACATTGAGTTAGTTGCACTGTACCAAATATGTCTGGGACTTCCGAGGTCCGGCATAATGTAACTGCATCTAATTATGATAATACGACAACGTGGGTTATTCACAGAGCAGATTCATACTCGTTTGGTATTAGTAGAAGCAGCACCTTGGCAGCGCAAGAAGCTACAAGCATGATTTATAAAGGTCAATTTTTTCCAAGTAAAAAGGATTTGAAGAGGCTAGTTGGCCTTTTTTCAATGCAGGAGAACTTTGAATGGAAGGTGAAAAGGTCTAATAAGACAACGTTACATCTAGTTTGCATTATTGACGACTGTACGTGGAAATTAAGAGTGGTGAGAAGAGATGAAGGGACTTACTTCCAAGTCAGAAGTTTTGTCAACCAACACAGTTGTCCTTTGGAGGAGGTTCACCGTCGCCACAGACAAGTTAGTGCAGTCATAATCGGAGAAGTCATTACACCTAGACTTCAACAACATGATGGTCGTCTTATGCGTCCAAAGGACATAATCGCCGATATGAAAACAATGTATGGCATCCAAGTCATGTACAGTAAGGCACATGATGCCTTGCAATATGCATTGTCCTTGACCTATGGAACTCATGAAGAAAGTTTCAAACTGTTACCATCTTTTGCATTCGTTCTGGAACAGTAAAATCCTGGCACAATCACCGACTTAAAGTGCGCAGACGATGATACATTCCTGTACTTTTTCATGTCATTAGGGTCCTCAATTAGAGGTTTCCGGAGGTGTATGCGACCTGTGATTGCAGTTGATGGTACCCATTTGAAGGGAAGATTCGGGGGTACAATGTTTGTTGCAACTGCACAAGATGGAAACGAACAGATGTATCCAATTGCTTTTAGGTACGGTGACTCAGAAAACAACCTTTCATGGGAGTCGTTTTTAGAATGCTTGAGGGGTGCCCTTGGTCATATAGATGATCTGGTTTTTATTTCCGATCGCCATGCAAGCATTGAAGCGGGGATTTCTAAAGTGTTCCCTTATGTAACCCATACTATATGTTGCTGACATTTTGGTGAAAATATGAAGAAGCGATTCCACAGAAAGGATGTTGTCGACATAATGGATTCAACAGCTAGGACATACAGTGAATTCAATTATAACAAGCACATGGAGGAGTTACGTAGGCTGCACAAGGGTGCATTCGATTATGTCATTGCTGCCGATCCACACAAGTGGTCTCGCGTACACTGTCCATAAAGAAGGTACAGGCAGATGACCACAAATGTTGCAGAGTGCATAAATTCATGCCTAAAATTCGCACGACAACTGCCAATGATGACACCGGCGGAATTCATTAGGAATATGCTACAAAAGTGGTTTCACGATCGTCATGCAGCTGCACGGTCCATGTGTCATCAACTGACCGACGCAGCACATCTTGTGATCCTAAAACGTGTCGAGAAGTGCAATTATATGACCGTAAATCCAGTTGACTGGAACATATTCTCCGTCAAATTGAAGGGAAACCAATGGATGGTTAACTTACACTTGAAGACTTGCACATGCAACAAATTCCAAATGGACCATTTCCCATGTTCTCATGCACTCGCAGCGGCAAGGTACATGAGATGTTACAGTTAACGATTTATATTACCCACAAACGTGAATCTCATTGTTTTCATTGTTGTAGGGAGCGAAACTTGGATTTTACATCTCTGTGTGCGGACTACTACAAGAGAGAGACACTTATTGATGCATACTCGGTTCCTATTATGCCTGTTGGCCATCCTTCTTCATGGGTAGTGCCATCCGACATCACATCTCGGGTGGTTTTAAATATAAAGTCGAAGAGACAATCAGGTCACCCGATAGAGGGCCGACATGCCTCGTCTTTGGAGAGGACAACCACACAGTCGTGTAGAAGATGTGGACAATTAAGACATAATAGCAGGCGGTGCTCCAACCCACTGATGGTTAATGAAGGTCCCAGCATAAGTGTTCCCGATGAATACCGTCGCAAATGCAGCATCCGTCATTTAATTGGACACAACAAACAAACGTGCCCTGAGAAAGACTCTACTGTGGAATGAATAGAGCCATTGAGGAAGGTGATCAAACATAACAAGGTAGTACAAGAGGCCCATGAATTGCCACCAGAAAAGCTTGTGATTGCTAATGTGGGACGGTAAGATGCTAGGAAGCACCTTGAGGAACATGTCTCCAACTTGATGTCTTCCAACATCGTCCAAACGTTGGGAACCATGCTCGATACAGTTGTGTTATGAGACCGTTGGTTATTATGCTTTTTTATGTTGAACTATTATGACATATTTATTGGTTGTTCGTTTAATGTCATACTGTATCATTTGTTATAGTGTCTACAATTCATTGTATTGTTTATGGATTTCAATATATCAAATGTGTGTTCAAGTGTTAATTGCAAGCAACTAAAATTTTTTTTTTTAAATCATTTCATTTCATTACTCAAATGTTATGTACATCAACTAAATCATTAACTGGAAGATCAATCCTTTGAGTTACAAAAAACCTCCACAGCCATCTTCTCTCGGATGGTGCCCATTTCGTTTTCTGACCAGTCGAACGTATCCCTGTTCGCTACCAGGTACTCTATCAATCTCAAAGTATGGGCACCACAGTTACCACTGCAATTCACCACATAAACAACCGTTAGAATTGAATGTTATTAAAACCAATTGGGATAGAATAAGATCTTTAAACAGTCATACCCTCTATCATGTTGGGGCACACAGTCTTTAGACACAATGTTGAGTGGAAAGGGCTTATTCTGCAATGTGTACGTCATATCGTCCCTCCATCTGCGACCGTGAAAGTCCACCGCATGCAGCATCAACGGTAAAAAATATCGTAAGCAAGCGAGCTGCGTTTTCCTATGGCGAAATGGTACCTCTTGTCTGAACGGGTCCATCAGGTAAATACTCCCTGTTGTAAGGTCGACGCTGGCTAGTGCCCAATACGTACGTCCAAGGTTGCAAGGAATCAAAACCTGTATGTGTTTCAACAAAGTGTTATCAGTGGGAAATTTATTTAAAATTCAAATTCAAACAATGTAAATTAAACACTGACCACGTCAACTTCGTTCCATGGTTTGGTTCCTGCTGGAACCAATCCACGTACCACCTTCAGATCATCAACGGACCACTGATGCTTGAACAAAGACCAACTGCGGCGGGGTTTGTCGGCCCCACTTCCCATCAATCTCTCCTAGTCATTCAATAACCATGACTATACAAAGAAAATTTATAAAACGTTAGATAAAAGATGTACGAAACACATAAATAGATGTTCAAAAGCCGTACAACTTAAACACTTACATAGAACTGTGAATCCAGTATGTTGTTCCTCGGACCGTAGACAGTGGAGTAATATCTCTGATGCTTCCGTAGAATATGCAAATACGCGACCATATGTTGACAATTTCAACATTTTGTATTGTTAGCATTCTACTATTTTAAAAACATCTTATACACAATGTTCAGGTAAGGACCATACCGTATCCTCCAACTCCATGATGTTGGTTTGAAACTGATGGAACCAAGGGACACCAACTGACTCGAGTAGATCCACATCACGCCTGCATAATTGTTGAAAAAGTTAGATATGAAAGTAGTTTTACTTAGGAGTTTCAAAATACAAAAAAAAAAATTTGTAATGTCTGCGATTATACTTATAATTCCTCATTCGAGTTCCTCTTATAGGCTTGGTAAGCCGCAAGGTGGTCAGGATCTATCAATGCGTGGGGCGCCTATACATGTGGTGGCTGTAGCATAATCCTTGGCCTCTTCGGCCGAGAGGGATCAGTGTATGGGGTCCGCTGCTGCCAACCTGGCCTGCGAACCCGATCTTGACGTTGAAGGGGTAAGGGAATCCGATCCAGCTCAGTGCGATCCACTGGATGGGTGAGCTGTAAGGAGGAACTCTGTCCCCGTGTATTACCTCCAGATGTGCGATGTGTTGAGGGACTCTGTCCCCCTGTATCGCCTGCAGAGGTGCGCTGTAAGTAGAAACTATGTCGCCGTCGATCGTCTGCAAGTGTAAGCTCTTTGGGTGCGCTGAGACTGGGGATCTCTATCCCTGTGGAATGAATAAAGGGGTGCTCTGTACCAGGTCGTAAGAATGAACAGGCTGGTCTGGTAAAACTTGCTGAGGTTCCTGCTCTATCTCCATAGGTGTTGTATCTGTACCACTAGTACCACTAGTAACCTCCTCTCGTGGTGTCACACCAGACCCCTGCTGATCACCCTGATGACTACCTGTCCTCCCTCTGGGACTGAAGTCTCGGTGTCCGTCTTCGTCTTCGTCATCGAAGGGTGGGTCATCGAACCGTGTACCTCGAGTACGGGCGTGCGATGTCGAACCCTGAAGCCCCCGAATCAAATCTAGCAACTCCTGATGTTGTTGATCTCGCTTCTCATTACTCTTTCGTACCTCATCCTGTAACTCGCGTAATGCATCCATCAGTTCAGTATATCGACGGTCCTGAAAGGATTTCGAAATTGTCAGTACTAAAACCGTTCACTCGATTGAAATTAAATAATATGGTAAAAAGAATTATATGTACCTTTGCTTGCCCTCCAATGCCTCCTCGTGAGTCATCTCTAGTTCGAGAGTCATCTCTAGTTCGAGGCTCTCTAGGCAACGTGAATCGAACCCGCCTAGTCCTCGCGGGACGAATATGATGACCGTCCGAGTCAGAACCTTCCGTATCACTGGGTTCGAAAGACGGACCTTCAGTGTCACTGGTTCCGGCAGTTGTATATCATTCGGGGTCAGAGACGGGAACAGGTATATCACCGACATCAATATTATACAAACTGCCTCCCTAGGAAATGCCCTCGAAGTACCATTCAGCCCTCTCAGTTGCCGTCGGCACCAATTTCACCCTCGCAAACATCTGAAATTGCAGTTAGATCATTGTAATTGTATACATACTAATAGTTATGAACATAAAATATATATATATATAGATATTTATACTTTCGAGGAAAATGCTATTCAACTTCACCCCCCTCAGTCACGTACTCAACTCCCATTTCAGAATTCGGAGGGAGAGCTCGATTTCCCTCTGCTTCCCACATCCGCTGTTGCCAAGCTTGGGGATAACCTCGAAAGCAAATATCTGTGAAACAGCTAAGAACGATAAGAATCCAATACGATACATCAGTCATATGAAAAAAATAACAAATTCAAAATTCTCACCAACAGGGCGTGCGTTAGCCCATATATGTTGTATGTCTCTGTGGTGTGTACATCAACGCCCTTTCGTCGTTGGCGTTGTTCAAACCGCCTACGTCGACCATCCAACGCATGCTTGAAACCGTATATAAACCGCCTATATACGTGTTCACCCCATGGGAACGCATCAAAAGCGTCCACGTTCTCAACTAGGCGAAACTACCATACTGGAACTTTCTCTCTCTCGTCCAACCCCATCAGTATCCAGTTAAGCATATACAATAAGTACAGCTTAACCGCATCGTACTGCTCAGAAAAAACACCAATCCGCAGAACGGCTTTCAACTCTGCATACTCGACCTCATCTTGACCCTCAAAGTACCGCTGGTGTATGTCATTCTCTACCATATCATAGGTCGACGTGTTAGGAAGTTCTCTGAACTTCAATCCGATGATCAAACAAAACTCAACCTTTGAGAACCGGACCGAATGCCTTCCTAACAAAAATCTCATCTCATCTCATCTTCAGGCCTATCGTGATGCAACCCGCGAATAAGCAACCGATGTACAATGCCAGCTGAAAACTTCATCCCACAATCCCTCCGAATGAGGTGTCCAAAACACGACTCAATATACCGACGTCGTTCTTCGACCGCAAGATGTTCAGGTACCTTGTTAAGTGCGTTGTCGATATTTGTAAGGTCATCAAAATGGTCATGTCGAGTTATTTTCCTCGGATACCTTTCTTCTTCTGGAGTTTTAAGCGAATCTTTTAGTTGATTTCTCATCTACATATTGACATTAAAAAAATATATCTAGTTAAATAAAATAAATAATATAAAAATAAAAGGTCTCGGACTCTAAATGAAAAGTCTCGGACACTATATGAAAAGGCTCGGACACTATATGAAAAGGCTCGGAAACTATATGAAAAGGCTCGGAAACTATATGAAAAGACTCGGACATTATATGAAAAGGCTCAGAGATTCTAATTCTAGAAACCTATTCATATTCCTTAAAAGGCTCGGATTACTAAAAGGCTCGGATCCTATTTTAAAAGTCTCGGAGCCAGTGTGAAAGGCTCGGAGATTCAAATTGCAGAAACTTATTTAAATTGCTTGTAAAAGGCTCGGATTACATATGACAAAGCTCAGAAAAGGCTCGGAAAAGGTTTTAAAAGGCTCGGAGATTCAAATTGTAGAAACCTATTCAAATTGCTCGGAAAAGGCTCAGATTACATGTGAAAAAGCTCGGAAAAGGCTTGGATAAGGTTTTAAAAGGCTCGAAAACCTAGAACTTCATCATGTTCAACAGAATTTTTTCATAAATTTAAACCCTAACCTAATCAAACAAACTTAATCAACAACAAATCAAATCAAACCTAATATACATGTATAACGAACATCCAACATCAAACGCACATAAAAGTTTCAACAACAAAAACACGTGAAAATCATATCACCTTCTCGTCGACTTCAAGACTGTATCGCCACCGCCGGTAGGTTTCCCGTGAGATTTAGTACCGGATTTCTTGCACCCAAGGTCTCTCTTTCCACTATTCTCTCTCTCTCAACTTTTTTCTCTTCAGACGCAAAATGACAAAAATGAGGGTATTTTTGTCTAATCACCTAAATAGGTGCCTTTTAAACTTACATTAGTAAACCGGTGACATTCTCACAAAAGCCCCTCCAAATAGTGACAAAATTTTTTTAACCCTTTTATTATCAGAGCAATATATCTTATAAAAAAATTGTCCAAATTTATATTTAAATAATGTAGTATGTAAGTCCTTAAAATTACATAGTTTGAATAAAAAAAATTTAAGAACCTAACATTACTCTTATTATTATTATTATCATTATTATCTCCATAGGTTTCATTTCTACTTTACAATTACATAGTTAATGAATTCATGAAATTGAAGAGTCAACCCTAAAAATAAAAAGAAATTCACACTTTTAACTCCATAATTCATCAAGAAATTTTGAAATTGAAGAACCAACCCTAAACATGACCATTCTATATCGTTTTCCATAATTGTTTTTCTGTATGGAAATTTAATTTAGTTAAACCTCCAACAATTACATAGCCTTGCATTAGTCGTTTCTCACATACAAGAATATCTCACACATAAATAACGCCTTCTCATATCACATATGTGACATATAGTACCAATACACCACCACCAAAGAAATGGGAGGTCTAAGAGAGTCCACCGCCACCTCTGCCACCACCCTTAACACGGTGGAGCCTCTCCGTCGCACCACCCTGAACTGTGTGTTTGCGGGGGTCTACACTTGTGCCATCGTCACTCTTCTCTACCACCATGCACAAACACTACTCTTCCAAAGCAAAACCCTACTCTCTTTCTCCATATCACTCTCGCTTTTAGTTGCGGATATGGTTCTAGCCTTCATGTGGACCACCGCACAATCCTTCCGGATGCATCCGGTTCACCGGAGAGAATACCCGGAAAACCTGAAAAAAGTCACCAAACTAGACGAGTTTCCGGGTCTGGATGTGTTTATATGCACGGCTGATCCCTACAAGGAGCCACCGATGGGTGTGGTCAACACAGCCTTGTCAGTGATGGCTTATGACTATCCAACCGAGAAGATCTCCGTTTACGTATCGGATGACGGCGGCTCCGCCTTCACTCTCTTCGCTTTCATGGAGGCGGCGAAGTTCGCAAGCCACTGGTTACCGTTTTGCAGATAGAAGGATGTTATGGAGAGGAATCCGGATGTATATTTCGCTTCAAATCATTCATGGAACTCCGAGACTGAAAAGATTAAGGTGAAATATTATTCTTCGCTACACTTTCTTCATGTTGTTTTCGTCTAAAAGCTTAAATTTCAAGGTTTTTTTTTAAATATTATTGTCAAGGCCGGGTATATTTTATTGTCAAAGGTATTTTTTTTTTAATATTATGGTCGAAGGTATATTTTTTTTAATATTAATGTCAAAGGTATTATTTTATTTCGGTGAAAATATCAGCTTCTTCAATTCTTAATATGTTTTCGTAGATATTACATGCCAAACAATTATTCATGTATATCCAATATAATCCACTTCCCAGTAATTATTGTTCATCTTGACAAATTTGCAGTCACTAAAAACCTAAAAAGAAAATTGACTGTCAAAAGTATTTCAATATGGCTCAATGTTATCTCCAGCCGATTTTGTTTTATTTTTAATGAAAATTCAAGATTCGAACAAATGTAAAAATAGAATATTATTGCAAAAAAAAAAAAAAAGAATATTGCAATTTTATATTCTAATGTTTCCGTTAATTAAATGTTTCTGTTAATTAAATGATAAATGACCTAAAATAATCTTCTTTTAGTTTCTTGATTCATATAATAGATGATGTATGGGAGCATGAAAGTGAGAATAGAGCATGTTGTTGAGATTGGAAAAGTAAGTGATGAATATATCACTTCAGACCAAGAACGTGAAGCTTTCGATAAATGGACAAACCGATTTACCCGTCAGGATCATCCCACTATAATTCAGGTGACGTTTTTCAATACAATAATTTTATCAGACTATTCTATGATAATAATATTGAATTGCATTTAATTGTTCGAATACAATCCCAATAACTAGTACGTGGCTATTCTCGGTCACAGGCATATACAAGTATTGGGAGCTACCACAGGTTCCTTAAGAGGAATACAGTAAAATTGATTTACATTTAACCGATGGACAGGTTTTGTTAGAGAGTAGCAAAGACAGACATAAAAGGAAATTATCTGTCCAATCTTGTCTATGTTTCCAGAGAGAAAAGCAAAACTTCACACCACTATTTCAAAGCCGGTGCCCTCAATGCCCTGGTATGATTCTTTTTAAGTCAAACTTAATGACATTACTAATGCATTTTATCAAGTAATTAACTATATTTCTCAATGAAGAAATGTTTTAATTAAATGCATCAAAAGGCCGAATGGATCCGATCTGGCCCGAATCAGATTTCGTATGGTCCAAATCTGGTTTGGCCCAAATCCCTTTTGATCCGATTCAAATATTGTCAAAATTCATCATTGAGCTTTTCAAGGACAAAAATGAATTCCAACCCAAATTCTATCTAAATCTGAACATGTTCGAGTCCGTCATGTCTAATCCGATCCGATCCAATCAAATCTCATGATCGAATTTTAGATGTTTGTTACTCTATTGGGTCTGGGCCGATCCAAACAGTTAAAAAGGCCGAAAGATTTCAGGTTGAACTGGGTGATTGACACCTCCAGTTTCAATGAGATGGTCGTGACATGTCAGTTATTTGCCTAATTTGACAAAATTCTACTACAAATGCATTCTTCTTTAAAATCTAGTAACTGTATAATGTTGATTTTGAAATTAAATTTATATATAAATCCATACATATTTGGATCTCATGATATATAGCACATCATCACATTTTTGTCATTTATATTATTATGATTAAAGTTATGTTGCTTACAAAGTACAGTGATATATATTAGTATGCTATAAGTATGCCTACATTGTATGCATATGAGAGAAAAATTGTGACATATAGTAATTTGTGTTTGTATATCTCTATGAAGCTTCGAGTTTCGGCCACCATGAGCAATGCTCCAATAGTCTTGACGCTCGACTGCGACATGTACTCCAATGACCCGGAAACTCCTCTTAAGGCTCTCTGCTATATATTCGACCCAAATATCAGACCCAACTTGGCCTATGTTCAATTCCCTCAACGTTTCCATAGAATCAAAAAGAATGACATTTATGCTTCCAAGTTCAAACGTCTGTTTGAATTGAATCCTATAGGCCTTAACGGTTTAAGAGGTCCAGGATATGTTGGAACTGGTGCATTTTTTTGTCGTCAAGCATTTTTCGGTGATCCTTCGACCTTTATCGCTCCTGAAATTGTTGAACTGAGTTCCAACCATGTTGTCGAGGAACCCATCAAGTCACCATCCATTTTGTCACTAGCTCATCGTGTAGCTGGTTGTAACTATGAGAACCAAACCAAATGGGGCTCTGAGGTTAGCTCATTCATGGAAAAACTATCAATTATGATAGTAATTTTAAATATTTATAGATATAAATGCATATGTGACATAGATCACATAATTTTGTTAAATGACATTTGAATGAATGATGTGATTTGTTTGTCTTTTTCAATAGAAAGTTGAACAATATTTATTGAATTTGGCAGCCAAACACCATATATTTATGTGGATGCATCAACCAACCACTTGATACGCTTAATCAAAACAAGAGATGGGGAATTGGGCTTTTTGAGGTGGCCTTTTCTAAGTACAGTCCCTTAACGTTTGGTATCCGTAGTATGGGCCTTATGGGCTTAGGTTATTCCCATTCTGCATTCTGGCCAAGTTTATCCATTCCCATTACTGTGTATGGTTTCCTCCCCCAGCTTGCTCTCCTCAATGGAGTCACCATCTTCCCAAAGGTATGTTAATTTCAAAGAGTCCTTTTCTGATGCATGTGTTCACATTTTATCTCTGTTCGGACTTCTAATCTTAATTATATTGTTACAATTATACATGCAATCATGCTACAATGGGCTATGTCATTAGAATGTCTGCTGTTAAAATTTTAACTCTAAACGCACATACTAATCAAGAATCCTCACTAAGAATTCAATTACTAATTTATGATTACTGTTTTTACTAAAATCAATTGAGAAGTTCTTGTTGGAAATTGAAATTTGATTCCTCCCTCCCACCCTAGGAATCAAGTTCCATTCCTTGATTTCATTTCCCCGTTGAAACTTGATTCCTTTTAATTTCATTCCCGATTAGTAAATACGTCATAATATTAATTTATAGGTTTTAAAAACGCAATGATAGATTGATTGATTGATATTGAAAAACTACATGGAGGTTTCGGAACCAATGTTTTTCTTGTACACATTTCTGTTTCTTGGGGCCTATGGACAAGGGTTCCTGGATTTTGTATTAGAAGGAGGGACCTTTGGAAAATGGTGGAATGATCAGAGAATATGGATGATAAAAGGACTCTCAAGTCACCTTTTTGGATTCACTGAGTACTTGCTCAACTCCTTTGGCATTTCTGCATTAGGGTTCAATGTGACCAGCAAAGTAGTTGATGATGAACTGAGCAAAAGATATGACCAAGAAATCTTTGAATTTGGAGCACCATCACCAATGTTTGTGCCAACAACAATGGCAGCAACACTTAATTTCTTCTCATTTTCATGGGGTTTATTGCAGATCATTCGCGGTGTCGGCGATATGCAGGGACAGTTTTTGCAGATGTTATTGTCAGGTTTTGTGGTGGTGAATTGCTGGCCAATTTATGAAGCTATTGTGTTGAGAACTGACAAAGGGAAACTTCCAGCAAAAGTTACTGTCATTGCAGCATTTCTAGCTTGGGCTCTCTACTACACTGCAACTTCTCTAATTTTTTAAGTGATGATTTGGGGGGTTTATTTTTAAGATTTTGTATTCCAGTTCAGTTGCATTGTATTTCTGATACCATAAAATGAGACATTTGACTACTGTTGTTCCAAATTGAAAATGAGAAAACAAAATTGTTGCAAAAAATGATGTATTTTTACAAAGTTATATAGACCTCTCTAACACTATCAACATAAACCTGAAGACTTGTATACCTGACCTCCAATCAAGCTACTTTCAGTAAAAGCTTGGCATGAATTGATGCAGCTTGAAGAATATGAATCTATACAAAGCATCCATTTATGGCCAGAAAACTTGTTTTTGTAACAGATCACTCAATTATAAGATTTCTATTATCAATTATGTGTTCGGATTTCCTCAGACAATCTTCCAAAGCTCTACTTAAGCATTACTTTCACTTGATGATCCTTCAATAGGTATGGTCAGATGTTCTCTACAAAAATTATCAGCATTTGAGCTACCATCATCATCTAGTTGTTGATGATGTTCCAACGATGATATATTCTGTTGATGATTCTGGTTGGAGTTATTGTTATGATCCTGTTGTTGTGATTCGGACACTGTTGTTGTTGTTGGTGGTGGTGGTGATGGTGGTGGAATGTGGAGCTTTGTTATAGGAATAATGCAGCATCTACAAAGTGGACATGTTCTGTTTGATTGAAGCCAGTGATTTAAGCAGTCAACATGGAACACATGTTTACATGATGGAACTTGTAGCAACTCCTCTTTTATCTCAAATTCCCCAAGACAAACACAACATCTGTTCAAAATCAAAAGTTTTTTTGATGTGTTTAAAGTTTAATCAGTTTCTATTCGTATAAATAAGCACATATGCAACCAGAAAAAGTCATGAATGAACAACTTGATGATGCTATGCCATATTTACATAACATGGGCACACGCAAGATAGAATCTTTCGAGTGACCAAGTGAAGTAGAATCCTCAGATGAACAAATCACAATTGTTTGTTTTTAACTTGTTCACAATTTGTCCACCTTTTTTACTGTAACAAAAAAGCAAGTCTAGTGATAAAAAAAAAAAAAAAAAAAAAAAGAGTGGATGTAAATGGAGATTCTCACTGGCATGTGAAGAAGAAAAAGATGGATTTTTTTCCTTGTCTCTAGGGACAGGTGGTTGTTTAATACAAGGCATAAAACATTTAAAAGAGAATTCTGCATGATTTTAAGGTAACTTTTGCCTAGAAAGACACTTTTTCATTAAATATGTGATTTAACACCACCTTGAGTGCACATGTTGTAGGGCATGATGCTTCTACATATAGACCACACTGATGAAAATTGATGAAAAGATCAAATCATATGTGTATATATATATTTCGGTTCTTCGGATTTTAAAAACTTACTGTGTATCCCTGCTCTTTAATTCTTCATCAAACAAGACAATTGGAAGCTTGCCTCTGATATCCACATTCCAGCCCATCTGACAATGAAAAAAAAAAAACCATCTTTTAGCATGAAAACTTGCTTTAACAGATAAAATTCCACTTAATATGCCTAGAGAGTTCTTAGTTCTTACAGAGTGGTGGATATAAGGGGAAGCCTGATTAGAAGTCGTTGGAAGTATCGGTGGCGCGGAGGAAGAGAGAATAGAAGCCCTTCTCTTGAGATAAAACAAGTAAAATAACAAGATGAGAATGACAGAGAAGAGAACAGGAATTGAGAAAATGAAAGCTTGGTACAGTTTAAGTTGAAGAGCTTGAGGATACAAGTGAGGAGGAGGAGTACTAGGATTTTGAGGAAGCCCCATCAATTCAAAAAACCAGACCAAACAGCAGAAGATCAATCAATGTCTACAAGGAGTGTCTTGAAGAAGAGATAGAAGAAGCACCACCAAGGCCTTGTTGAGAGTATTTATGTATGTGGAAGAAATTGCAGTACTATAAGACATAGAAATAATGGAAGCTATAAAGCATATAAATAATGTTACATTTTTCTATTAATAAAGAAGGCCTCCAAATTTTGCTTTTTGAGATCAAAATTTTCAAGATGGTAATGGTAAGTATATATTCTTCTTTTTCTAATGATGTGACATCCCAAAGACTCTCCACTAGTTTGTTTGTGTGTGTACATGGACCCTCACACAACACAAAGCACCAATGAGCATCATCAATCATGATTTACACTTTCTTCAGATACATGTTCTGTTTTTTTTTTTTTTTTGGTGAATGGTTTAGCTGATGCATTTGCTAACAATTCAATTTCCTGAAATCTTGGTTCTTGCCTGGAGAGATTGTAAAGATGAAAGATCCCACCTGCAGAAATCAGTTAAGCTTGTATGGTAGGTTTTCTTTTTTTGTTGAGTTGGGTAGGTTTATTCTTGTTCAAGGAAAGCTTGACATATGACCTATTAGTATTTTCCATGGTTGGCTAGTCAAATGGCTTAACAACCTTCTAATTTGATATTATTATAATTTATAAGCTTAACAAAGTTGGTTTAAATCAACTTCAGTTTAATTTGATTGACACATCTCCAATTATTTTGTCTAAACAACACCAAACTAACCTAGATATTTAATTTTTCTTTTAATTCTTTCTCAGAAATAAAATGGAAGATCTTTCAAGTGTTGTTACATTAGAGCAAAACCTACCTGTTCTCTACCAGTCTTTTTTTTTTTTTTTTTTCTCTATACTAAAAAAATATTAAAGAACTTATTCTTGGACACAAAAAAGTGATGTTTATGCTCTAATCTTTTTATCATGACATAAACACTGGGGGATCAACACCATTACTTTTCCATAACTTTTTTTTTTTTTTTTGGAATTCGAACAATAAACTATTACTAAAGCATTGGTATTTAGGACTTAATTCATATGTCTTAATCAGGGAAAATAAAATATATGGGTTAATCTGATCTGATATATGAATCCCACAATAACTGTTCTTCTATTTCCTGTACTATTTTAATGGATATCACATTTATCTCATGATTCAACAATGGTGCTAATTGTCCTGTTCTTAATATTATTGTAAGCAATCAGGAGTTTTGAATTTTAGGTTGTTTGTCATTTTTAATTGGTTTTGAGAAGATTTCACTGCTGTTGGTGGATCATGAAGACAGCTCTCTCACACACAAAGTGGGGGGGTTGAGATAAGATCTCAAAAACCATATCACTACATCAGATTCTCTACTACTTACAATAAAGTATAATAATGTTCTGTTTTCACTCAAAAATAAAATAATAACACAATATATAAAAATAAAAATAAGAAAGACCACCCACTTTTATTCCTAGTAATGCCCAGAAATTTGACAGCTGAAGAATCTTTTACAAATGAAAAGGTGATTAGATTACAGCCAAAATCTTACAAGATCAGACTTCACTGTATTAGTTGTTTTAAACATGATTGGCAGATGTTGACACCAGAAGACTTTTTTTTATAAGTGCTCTCAATGAAGGAGCATGAAAACTCTCTCCTTATCTATATTGAATCATTGAATTCTCTCTCTGGATAAAGATTATGGCATTTGTAAGCAGGATCCTGTGTTGTAGTGGGGAAAATGATATTCAAGACTTTCCATCCAATAACTTGTTACTATCATATCAACCTATAATCTATATGTTATAGATCACATATTTAGAACGATCTTTTGACACAAAAAAAAAAAAAAAAAAAAAAAAAAAGGAGTCGAGTAGGGTTACTCGAGCAAGATGATCATCCATCTTCTGAGAATGCACAAAAGATCGAGATTCTTAAGAATGCAGCAATTAGAAAGACTTGAAATCACCAGAAAATGATTATAACTCTGCATATCTCATTCTATTGCCATTGATCAAATTTTGCTACAAAAAACAAATGGAATTCAAATATTCTGGGAACAAAAAGGATTCCAAATATTCTGGGAACAAAAAGGATTCGCAAGATAAGAGATTACAGTCGAATTAAACCTTTTTTTTTTATACATCAGGATGTGAAATAAGCTAACGCTTCACCTTCTGCTTCTTAACTTTGAAAGTTGATGAACGTATAACATCGTCATCTGTATTCAATGTCATCTCCACACTTTCAATGGACTCAGGTTTCGTGAAATAGGTGAACAGGAGGTAGATACCATCCATGTAAGTGTTGGATTCCCCTGCTTTGTTTCTCCTCTTGATGCTGTAAGCCAGTGGAATGACCCCTCTATTGAATACCTCTACATACATGGCTCCCCCAGCAACAAGCAACTGAAAAAACAATCATCATTACGAAAACCATAAATAAATAAATAAATAAATAATTGCAATAAAAGGGCACCCCTATGCTATATCAGGACTCAGGAGCGGTCTTTTACTGGCTTAACTCCTTAGATAAGAAATTTTGGAAAAATGCAATTTCTGCTTTAAACGATTCTATATATATATATATATATCTGGTAGTCAGATACAAATTTCAACTCAATTTCTCAACTACTAACAAATAGGTTCACTCCACAGACCTCGAGCTCTTTCTACCTATATTTTATGACATGCTGAGATGGCTATGTAAGATCTTGTATCGGAATTTCATAAATCTAGCATATACATGTTTATTTGCTTGAGTTTTTCCAGTGTACAACATCCAAATTAGTGATTCAATGAAAAGATAGTCGCGTCTCCATAACGCAATTCATAAGAAAAATGGCATATATTCTGATGTTTCGAGTAGCACGAGTATAAATACTAAACATTCGCTAGCATCAACATTCAAAAGAATATATCAAGAACAAAATCTAGCATATATATATTTATTGTGTACAACATCCGAATAAGTGATTCAATGAGGAAAGTCGCGTCTCAAAAACACATTTCATAATAAAAATGACATATATTCTGATGTTTCGAGTAGCAAGTGTGTAAATACTAACAATTGGTTATTATCAACATTCGATAGAATATATCATGTTTGAAGCACTCAAGACAAACACAAAAACCCAACGCAACAGAATTCGGAAGAATTTTACTCAGTTTTGCTTCACTATATATTAAATTTCATGAATCTTTTTCGATCTCTTAACTTCATTTTTGTTCTTTGTGTTTCTTCCACTGCATTTTAGCAAAAATGAAATTCATTTATCATCCAAAACATTTAAAAAAAATGTCTTTTTCCGGTTACAAGTTACAATTTCATCGAGAACATATCTTATCAAACACCATACACTGCAAAATATGAACTTTGAGTGCAGAAATCACCAGTAAAACTATAATTTTATCCAATTGCAAGAATGTATTTAATAGACGAAAAAATAAATAAATTCATGAAAAATCTGTTGTTACCTCCTCGTACTTCTGTGTAAGAGCGAGTCTCTCATCTTCAGACATGTCCGGTCTCAAAACCACCATCGTCTCGTACTGTCGACATCCAGGTGGGCACTGCGGTTCCTCTTTGTCCTCAATCGCGGTCGCAATTCCACCTGACCCGGGTGGTACGGACGTCGGGTCATCATCCGACCCGAACCCGCCTCCGCTTTCGAAGAACGAACCCGAGAAGTCTAGGGTTTGCGCTCTAACGGTCAAACCCGGAGCCGGGTCGTCGCTTCTGTTCCGGAGAGCTAGAGGTTTCGACTTCGCGGTGAACGGTGTGAGACTGTGAGCGAAGGAAAGAAGTGGTGGTGGCGGAAGAGAGAAATGTCGAGGGAAAAATGGGGATTTCGAGTGGCTGGTCAGAGTCGATGAAGTGAGCGAAGAAGTAGTCGCCATTTTCCTTTTTCGTTTTTTTGAGCTCTGTTTCGAGCAGCAGTGATGATTTTTCAGCGTAGAAGAAATGTAGATAAGAGGGGTGCGCAATACGCACCATGTTAGCAACATTGTGCGAGACATTTTGGGCCAAACCAAACAAGGCCCATATATTTTTGCAAGACAAAAAGCCCAAACCCAAGTACCCTTCAGGGTCTGGTTATAACCGAAACCAAATTTGGCCCAAATAGAGGCCCAAAATCAAAGTCTATTAACAATACAAAACCGAAGTGCTTTCTTCGAAACCAAGCCAAGAGCTCGAAACCAGTAAAATAAACTACACAGAGAAGAGACACAGGGAAAAGCGAAGAGCGACGATACGGAGAGAGATGGATCCGAAGCTCACTGAAGTGTCTCAGCTATTCGAGCGATTCAAAGCAGCAATTACGAGAAAAGACTACGACACGTGTACCCAACAGCTCTCTCTGCTCAAGGTGAGTTGTTTTAAACCCTAAACTCTAAAGATCGTCGCTTTGTAACCTTCCATTTCTCTTTGATTTGCTTTGTGTTTCGGTGGAAAAATCGAGTTTTTTTTTGTGGGTTTTTCGTTATGTAAGTGTGTGTTTCGAATCAGAGATGTTGAACTGTCAGTCTGGCGATTCGTTTATGTCAGGATTTTTTCTTATTGATTTTTTATATTGTTGGAGTTGATTTGTTGGTTGGCGTTTGTTTGTAAAGTGGGTTTTTGTAATTATGGCTGATTATGTTGTAATTTAATAGATTGTTGTAAATTTTACTCCTGAATAACCATATTTATGTCTTTTGGTTAGGTCATTGTTTATCTAGTTATAGCAATGTCGTTTCGGACCCGGAATTATAGAATTGAGTATGCGCTAGTTGGGTTGAATTTTTGGGTATCTGCTTGTGGCATGAAATATCTTGTTTCCTTGTCTTGTAGGTTATGCTGACTGGGTTCAGAAGCCTCCCACCGTTGTTTGAAGAAACACCTAATTCGGTTCATGAATTGACATTAGCAAGTAATGTTCTTGACTCATTATGATTATGATATGTTTTGTTCATCAGGCTTTTATAGATAATTAGATTTAGTTCTGCTACCAATTCTAGCTCATTTTCAATTGAATCGTTAAAATTTTAAACTATGGAGATTATGCAAGTTTGAACTAGGCCAGATGAATAAGAAGTTGGTTTAAACTATTTGAAGAATATAAATGATAAATTCAAGTTTTTCTAAACTATGATGTACAGATGTACAATCTTCTTGGTCTTCTATATTATTCAGTTGAATATTGTTTTAGTTGGGGCAGGTCAGATCTTTATTTTGAGGTTATTTTTCCACTGATATTCTTGTGTCTGATAATGTTCAGGGGATATTTTTGAGCATGCTGTTCTTCTAAGTGTGAAGATTGAGGATCAAGATGCATTTGAGAGGGATTTCTTCCAGTTGAAGCCCTATTATACAGATGCCAGGTAAATCATTCTTGTCTTCCTGTTAAGGTCATGTTTGAATGTTACTCCGTATTTGAGGAAACGTTTTCATTCGGACGACTTCCTTTTACAAATTTTCCTTCATCCAATCTTGCCAGTTGCTTTAGAAGTAATGTAAACCGGTTGAAAAACGTTAGTATCTGTTAAAATTAGATCTGAAACTGATTGCCTAAGTTGTCTATCTAAGCTAAATATCATTCCTGAGTTTCATCACGTCTAAGCGACCCATTAACATTGGTGACTCTTTTGAACAAGTAATAGTGAATTCTACTGTCTCAACTATTATTATTACAATACCCCGATTGGTGATACATTACTGCTATATTGGTATAAAACATGCTAATTAGTTTCTGATGTAAATTGCTCAATTACCCCCTATTTTTTCCTCCTGAAGGCAATGTTAGCGAGCAGTGACTTGAATTTTCTTTGATCAAGCAGGAACCGTCTTCCAGAATCACCAAATGAGTACATGATCTTGGGTCTTAACCTTTTGAGACTTCTAGTGCAGAATAGAATTGCTGAATTCCATACTGAATTGGAATTGCTTACATCCACTGCTTTGGAGAACCCTTGCATCAAGCATGCTGTGGAGTTGGAGCAGTCCTTTATGGAAGGGGCTTACAACCGTGTCTTGAGTGCCAAGCAAAATGTGCCTAACGAGACTTACGGTTATTTCATGGATCTCCTGGCAAAGACAGTTAGGTAAGACATCACTGAATGGTTATAATTTGGTGGATAATGAATGACCAATAATAGTATCATTGCAAGTCTTGTTTGGAGAAGGAAAAAAAAAAAAAAAAAAAACATAAATACATTTAGATGTGATTAGATCTAGCAATTCAAACGCATTTCAGTGCAATGCACTGATCTTTAAACTCTCCCCTTGCAGTGTTTCGCAGTAGGTTCTGTTCTGCATTTTCTTTTGTGGTTAATTAGAACTGATATTTTTAATTGACTGAATTGGTCTTATTTAATATTATCTCTTTCCTTCACAAACGTATGGAAAATGAGTGTGTAGAATGAGGTGATGCAAATCCTTGAAGAGGGCTCCACTCTCAATTGATTTCTAATCCTCTACTATTTATGCAGTGTCACATAGTTTTTGACTAATCGAGTAGTGGATCCGAGTCATTTTTACTGACTTATTATAGAATTTCATAACTGTTTACTTTATTTATCTACACTGTAATGTTGTTATGTTTGTGTGCTTATTAGTTTCTTTCTATTATGCCATTTCTAGAGATGAGATAGCTGGGTGTAGTGAGAAGGCATATGATTATCTTTCAATAAATGATGCCTGCCAAATGTTGCTCTTCAAATCTGACCAAGAACTCTTGGAATATAGCAAGGAGGTAAATAATTAAAACGCAGCGCATTGATTTCACATTTTCACCAAGTCATATGATCAAATTGCTTGAATTCATAATATTTTGTCAGGAGCATCCCGAGTGGGAAGTAAAGAATGGGAGTGTGTTTTTCCAGAAGGCCAAAGATTCTGCACCTTGCAAGGAGATACCATCTCTGCAACTCATCAACCAGACTCTCAGTTATGCCAGAGAGTTGGAGCGGATCGTGTAATCAGAGTTACTACACAGTCGCATGTGCCTCTTCTATTTCTCCTATTTTCAATACTCCAGGCTCTTGATAGAACAATTGTTTACTTTCCTCATTTGGTGTAGAACTTAAAATTGTTGTTCGTTTTTGTATTTCCTATTCGGTCACTTTGATTTCTTCTGATTCACATGACCCCCCATTTAAGCTATCTACCATGTGTATTTTGTTGATTTTTAACAAATCTGAGATTGAATTAAGGCACATTTGACTCTACTACAGTAACTACAGTTTGACTAATGAAGTCGCCGTCTAATTATTATCCAATAATGACCGTTGAAAGGGGTAGGATCAATCATAATAATCGTACCGTCTGAGAATGAATTCTCAACTACTGCCTAATAGACTTTTAAAGGCCATGAGAATCCTGTAACCTTATTAAGCCCAGTCATGAGTCATTTTCACTTGTCAGGTCGATCTTGGTAATAACGTAACTTTATGGAACGAATTGAATTATTAGTTGAGTCATACCTGGTATTGAATTTTATAGGTAACTCATGATTGTTACTGATGAGAATCATAAACATAAACATAAACAAAAAAGGAGTGGGTTTTCTGTCAGGAAACCTCATTAAACACAGTTATGGGATTTTGCATGCTTTGTACCAACTCCATCTATCAAATTAAAATCACTATGAAAACAAAAAATGGGTTCAATGAAAGACCATTTCCCTACTTCTAGTTAGTGAGGTGGGTCCCAAACTTTGAAAAACAATCAAACCACCACATGGCTGATTTTATGAAACCCAAACCAAGTCCCCATCTGTTGAGACACAAACCCTTCTCATCAAATCAACTTCCAAAAAAAAAAGCCAGAATCCAAACTGTTGTTACTTTGCTTTCAAAAAAAGGGTAGTTGAAACTTTCCACTCAAAAAAATAATAATAATTTAAAAAATAATCCACGTCCCTGATTTCCCTCCATCAGATTCCTGTCCCCTTGTTGATCCTCTGTCTCCTTACAATAATTTACACTCTCTCTCTCTCTCTCTCTCTCTCTCTCTATATATATATATATATATATATATATACACAACCAGGCTCTCACAAACAACAAAACTTCATTGTCTAGAGACAAAGTGAAAAGCAAAACAGATATTATTGTCATATCTTGACATCAATTTCAGTAACTTTTTTTAATCTTTTCAGTGAAAGTGGAGAGAGAGAGAGAGAGAGAGAGAGAGAGACCAGTTAGCTTGAATGAGAAGTCAGAAGTGGGATCATTCTCTTATCAATTCTTTTGAGTATCTCTGAAGTATTATAATCTGTGTACACATGGCTTCAACTTCTTCTTCAGTTTCTTCTGCTCAAAAAGCTTCCAACCATGATGAATTCTTCATGCAACAAAGCTTGATATTTTCAGATACTCTCAAGGTGTGTATGTTTGTTCATTCAATTGGGATTATTATTATTATTATTATTGTTTTTGTTTTGTTTATAGTACACATTTTTTTTTTCTTGGAATTTGATTTCAGGATTTGAAGAACTTGAGGAAACAATTGTACTCAGCAGCTGAATTCTTTGAAGTTTCTTACATGAAACAGGACCAGAAACAAATGTGAGTTTACTCGTCAAAATTCTTCTCTATTACATTGAATTTTAAAAGAGATTGACTATCAACTCTATATTTTCATTTTTCTTTTGTCTCTTGATCTTGGTATTTATCGATAGTGTGGTGGAGACTTCTAAAGATTATGCCATTAAAGCTCTGATCAACACAATTGACCACTTGGGTTCTGTGGCATTTAAAGTCAACAGCCTTTTGGATGAAAAGATTGGTGAAGTTTCTGAAACAGAACTCCGATTCACTTGCCTTGAAAAGGTACTTGACAACTTCACTTTTTTGTAGAAAATGTCTGAAATTTGAAAGTTTTTTTCTGTTTTTTTTTTGTTTTTACTTACAATATGTTATATTTTTTTTGTGGGAGACAACTTAGAGAGTTCAATCATGCCAAGAATTTATCAATCAATATGGCCTCTATGAACAATTATCGGTGATCAAAACTCCAAAACACCATAAGCGGTACATCTTTCCAGGCAAATATATTTTCCTTCTTTGCAAATTTTATATATATATATATATATATATTTGGGTTTTTCATCTTAGAATTCTTCAAATATTGCTTTGAAAATCAAGAGATTTACCTGGATTATTGCAGTTGATGAGAATGAAGATGATTTGTTGGACCAGACCACATCCAACCACCACAGTTTTAGCTGCCTGAGCCTGAGTGCTGAAGAGGACTTGCATCAGTTTCAAACTGGTAATTTTATCGATTTGATCATGACCAATGTTGAATTGTTGAATTTCTATAAGTACCTGATGCTTGTTTATGTGATTGTTTCACGAAGCTGCTCAAGCAACAACTATGCAGAGCCCTTCTTCGTATGTGAGGTAATCTAAATGGAAAAAATAAAATAAAAAATTCATTCATTATTCGGTGAAATTGAGTTTCTAGTCTCACCATACAAAATTCTGATGCAGAGAACTGCATTCTACATTGCAATATCCACTACCTTCTGAGAGACAAGGAACCTTTTCCTTCACAAGGATTTCGGACAACAAAAAACCACCCGGTTAGCTCTGTTCTTGGCTTTTAAATTTTAGTTGTTGGAAACTCTCTGCTGATTATGTTTCTTGTATCAATCAGAGAGACGAGCAGCCTCTCCAAGTCACTTTATACGCGCTGGATCTTTATTGAAAAGATCTCCCTCACCAAGCCATTCTAATGCCAAACGACGGGTAAGAACAAAAAAAAAAAAAAAAAAAAAAAAAATCAATGGATTTTGAATGAGTAACTCTGTTATACAATAGCATTATGTTGACAAAAACAATTTTCTTGTGATTTCTCACTCTCAGTACCCATCAGAGCCTCGGAGATCAGTTTCGTTGTCTTCTCATACCCAAAAAAACAGGAGTGATAAAGATTTTGGGCAATATTCCAGCAAAGGCAAACGACTCTTTAAGGCCTTGCTCAGCATGAGAAAGACCAGAAAGGAAGGCACATTATGCAAATTCTTGGATGAAAACTGAAAAACAGAATTAACTAGAGGCATTGTAGGAAGAGGAGCAATCGTAGTTCACATTTATATTTCCTATTCGTTTTGTTTAAAATTTATCATGTACTATTCGACAATACATTGATACTACTACATAAGTGGTCGAAAAGTGCTTCCCTCGTGCATTTGTCGACCTATGTCAGATTGTTTATCAATGTAGCCAAATCAGGCATCACCATTAATGGTATTGAAAAAAATATTTATTTTGCACTCACCTAAGCTCAAAATCCAAGGTCGAAACTCGGGAATTCCTTCAATTTGCTTGAAGTGTTAAGCTTCTCTGAGTTTTTTCTTTCATCAACTTCTTCATTGCTCTTGTCGCCAGCTTTCACATCTAATTGAGACTGACAAAAAAAAAAAAAAAAAAAACAAATTCAATAACTCATAAACTGATAAAGTGAAGTGAAAAGAGAGCTTGTGTTCGTAGAAGAGATTATAAAGAAGCAAATTGGTTATCCAAATTCCAAACCTGGTTGTCCTTGGAGATCTGACTGCCATTACTAGTAAATTTTGCTGCAGAATCCAACTTAAATCAGATTGTGTATACTTATTATATGTAAGAAATAAAACATTAAATGAGACATATTAGTCCGGAGCGGGTCTTTTTATTATAAGCTTACCAACAGAAGACATAAGATCAGGGCAATTTCCAGTTTCTGTATCTTCATTTGGTCTACCAACAGTCAAGTTTTTACATGATTTATGATCTACAACATCTGAAACTTCAAGCTCCTTATCGGTGCACCCAGCATCAATGCTGTTCACAGTCATGGGTCTTTGGAGAATAGACAAGATCTGAGAGGCTGCACATGTAGATACTCGGCATTAGTTGCCAGTAAAATCTATGCATGCATAGAATGTTGTATGACTCACTGATAAAGCAACTATATGCCTGAAAGTTGAATCTGTATTAGAATCTTGTGATCTGAATTTGTTTTTTTAGGTGCAGTTTTAGAAAGTTGTATGACTCACTGATAAAGCAACTATATACTTAAAAGGGAAATGATACTTCAGACTCCAAAAAAAAAAAATGTTACTTGTGATACAGCGATTAAGAATGGACGCACCATCACGCAATGGATTGTCCATAGGGATGCTCTTCTTCGCTTCACTGGAGATGTTAAAAGTTGAGTCTGCATTTTTGCTTGAGCAAGCACCTGTTTGAGATTTTCCTGCATGTTTAAGCCAAAACATTTCCATTATTGGGATGGGAAATATATAATGCAAACACCAAACGTGAAAGTAGAAAAGATGATAAGACCTACACACTAAGATGAAGGAACCTCTTAACAGGCACACAATAAGGATCCAAAAACGTAATAAGTAATTAATATTTATTCTTTCAATACATTGATGCACACTTTCATGTGTCTTGAAAGAATAAATATGTAGATTTTATCACTTTTTCAATTGTAAAAGTGCCATTAGGGTACACATTAACACAATCCTTATATGTTTTCAACAACAAAAAAACACAATCCTTATATAATACTGTAAGGAACAGAAGAATCTAACAAACAAATGCTCATGCTATCTAACCTTTTACGACAGATTTATAAGCTCTTAGACTGTTCTGCTGTTTATGCATTATCTCTGTTTTTTGAACAACATTGCTATTAAATCCTTCAAGATTCACATCCATTTGAAGCCGATGTTCTTGAGGTTCTCCAATGTCAACTAAATGAGCATCAAATGATATTGATTCACCAGACCTTATTACTTCATCCTTTTTGAGGAATCTACTATTTAAGAGTTTCCTGCCATCATCATACAGCATGACCTAAAGATACCATAAAAAGATATTGTTAGCAATTTAGCACTAGTTGTGCCTTTATTAAGACATAAAAAGTTACATATAGCACGATATAAAGAATTTGTAGACATCACTGAGGAGTCACTGATGAAGTGCATTTCAAGCACAAAATAAGTTAAATGAAAACATAACAATATAAATAGAATTTGTGAGTGGATTATCTTTTAGATCAATATGCAGGATTGGCCATTTGAAGAAAAGATTATAAAAATCATGGAAAGTAACCTGTCTCCGAAAAGATCCAATAATAGCAAGTCTTAAGGAACCATCATGATACTTCTTGGCTTTTTGAGTAACTTGTGTAGTGTACATGACCTGCCATTCTGCATTGAAAGTAGAGTAGAACTATCAGAAGAAGAAGAAGAAAATAAGCTAGTCATGCTTGCATAAATTGCAAGCTTGCATCCAGTGCACCTCAAGCAAACACCGAAACACCCATTTGTTTCAACTTAACAAATATTTAGTTTCTTCAAATTCATTAAGTGTCCATTTGACACTGTAATACTAAACAATATGACATCGAACCATCTGATGTTACATTGCAGCAGTTGCACAATTTTGAGTATGGGCCTATGACTAAATTTTGAGTATGGGTACCTATGTGTATGGCTAAAAGTAAGGATAACAACAGCAAACAGCAGATTAGCAATTAAGGTTTTCCAGCTCTTGTAGACAGCAGCAAGAATTTACCGTATGTACTAGAGTTTATTGTATCTGGACCACTTTGTGGAGCTCCATATTGGGACACTTCACTCTTCCTGAACTCTGAAACATTGACAACAGTTGAAAGGTTACAATATCATCTACAGTCCATCATTCAAATGGAATAGGGGAAATAGCAGATCAACAATCATCGATATACCTTGCAACGAGTAAGGAAATCAAAATATTCATGCTAACCTTTTCCATCACTATTGATATTTTTAATATAATTTTGTTGTCTATGCAATGCCTCAGCCTTCCCAGCAATGTTGGAGTTGTTTCTATGAACATTCAAGTCTGCTAGAGGTTCAGGATTTTCTTCAAGCTCACCAATTTCAACCAAATGACCATCAAATGCTACTGACTCACTGGATTTGATCACTTCATCTCTCCTAAGGAATCTGCTATCTAACAGTTTCCTGGTTTCATCAAACAGCAGAATCTGAAGGCAAAAAAAATTGAGTGTCAATACCAATTTTCTATGAAGCCCAGCCTAAAATACATATTAATAAAGAAAGGACCTGCAGCAGCAGCTTGAAGGAACAACTAATAGTAATAATCGAGAAAGAGACTAGTAGATATATTTATTTATTGAAATCAAAAAAGAGGATGATTGGCCTTGAATTGAAGAAAGACTTTGATTGTTTAAGAAAGCAACCTGTCTCCCTTGCGATCCACAAATTTTGAGTCGTACGAAACCATCATGATATTTCTTGGCCTTTTGAGTTAATTGTGTAGTGTACAGGACCTGCCATTCTGCATCCAAAAGGAAACATGATAGCCCAAAATTTAGAGAAAGTGAATGTTATAAAGTCCAAACTGAACAAATTGCAGTAAATCATATGTCGACATTGAGAAATTCATAGGAGATAACATATGTGAAGCAAATAAGCAGCATTGACACATTCACGTAATACTCCAATAGTCCAATTCACTAGACACAAAATTTAAATTTAAAAATGTCCTCAGTAGTTACCGGCACATGCAATTATAACTAACCTGTTGTCTTTGTATCCTTCGTATCTGGACTACTCTGTGGTGTTCCATACTTTTCCAATTCCCTCTTCTTGAACTCTTGAATTATGAACAGCAGTTACAAACCAAGTTAATGTTAGGCACCATAGAGTAAGTAGCCTTTCAAATACGATTCGTTAACTTTTTCCCTTTATAATCCTGATTAATGCAAGATAAATCACTTCAATAACTATGCAGAATCATTAATTCAGATACATCATTAATTAATTTATAAATGCTGCATTCATCATATTATGTATGCAAATTGAATTTACTTTATTTACCACGAATAATTTTTTGCGAGGGACTTGTACAATTCGGCTGTGCTTTTTTCTTCACTCCATCAATCTTTCCATCTAACAAAATAAAAACAATATTGATCATCAAATAACAAACCAAAACATGATTAGTACTTAAACTAATTAGACAACTAATATTAAAGGGTGATACCAGAAGAGAATGATTTGTTCCCAAATCTTTGTTTGCTCGATAAATTGGGTTGCTCACTGACTTTCTTATCTCTTCCTTGTAAATTTAAATCACGTATGGGTTTATGATCACCTTCGGGATCCCCAACATCAACGAAATAAGCATTGAATGTCAGTGTTTCACCGCAGCTGATGATTTCGTCTTTCTTCAAGATCCTGCATTCCAGTAGCTTCTCACAGTCATCATACAGCTTGACCTGTGTACCAAATCAGCGAGTGAGAAAACAAGGAAAAAAATTACATGATATATAATAAATAAATAAAACAATATATACAAGAATCGAATTCGATTCAATATTCACCGACAAAACCTAATTTCGTAATTTTTGTTAGCAACCCAAAATATATTGAACACAAAATCAACCGACTAACATGAATCAAATACACGATATAAAAATTAATCGTAATCAAATTCATATAATGAGCTAAACATGTATGGATAAATAACTATATAGTTTAAAAAAATTAATCGAAATTCATATTTTACAGTGAATCTTACTTTGTTAGTTGAGATGTGAAGATCTATGAAACCGTCCTGGTAAACTTTCCTCTTCTGCTTCATGTGTTTCGTGTAGGTCACGCACCACCGTCTCTTCGCGTCCTCCATCTCTCTTCAAAAAAATATCATGAGATTTTCATTTCATTTCAGTGCTTGCGATTTCAATTTTTTTTTTTTTTTCCATAGCTTAAAATATATATGAACAATTTCCGCGGGCGGGAAACCAGCTAAAACTTTTGCGACGTCGTTTGACCTTAGTGGATATTTGTAATTTTCCAACGACAATAGAGGCACAGAGCACCAAGCAATGATAAAAATATTGATATAAATGCCTCACACCGGTATCACAAGGTTATGGGTTCGAATCCTCCATTCTAAAAAAAAAACTCAAAATTTTATAATAGTGTAATATTTCAAAAGGGCAAAAATAAAAAACATAAATATTGTTACTAAATTGAGTTGAGGGTTCAAATCCTCCGCTCTTAAAAAAAAAAAACCCCAAATTTTATAATAGTGTAATATTTCAAAAGGGAAAAAAATTAAAAAACATAAATATTGTTACTAAGCTGAGGGTTCGAATCCTCAATTCTAAAAAAAAAAAAAAAAAAAACCCAAAATTTTATAATACTGTAATATTTCAAAAGGGTAAAAAATAAAAAACATAAATATTGTTACTAAAATGATACCACGATTTGATTGAAATATTAATATCAAAGAAAATTTCTTATCATTTACAAAAAGTACAATTTTAATGATTTTTTTTTTTTTTTTTTGCAAAAAAGAAGCTAATATAATCAATAATCTAATAATTATATTTATAAAAAAAAAAAACAAAAAACAAAAAAACAAAAAAACAAAAAAAAAAAAAAAAAAAAAAACACATTTTTGGTTCAAAAGCATTTAATATCTAATAAATATATGGTATAAATATTGTTAACCGTCAAAATTGATGAAGGACCAAAGAAGAATTTTTCACCCAGATACAAGGAAGTGACACAAGCCAAGATACCACCTAACTACTTCCAGAAAGAAGAATGCTAAAATCAAATCTGGATACCTACCTCATCCCCCAGTTAAAGTCAGCAAGCCTAGCAATCATAGTAACCCCTAAGTAGCTCAACGCGGAATTCTACTCAGAATCTTATTATAGAGCTCGACAAGGTACCCTGCTACTGCACCAGACAATTATCCCGCTACTAAGATCAATAGGGTATCCCGCCATTACATCAGCAGAGGTACCTCGTTGCCGCATCAGACAGACATCCATATACTACATCCATTAAGTACCCCGCTTATACATTCAGCCAGGTACCCTGCAGCAAGAACAGCCGATATCAGGATACATCATCAACCAAGCACCTAAACAAGGAAAGCATAAAACTAGCAAGAGTGCGGGGTACATGAGAACCCAGATGAACCCAAATACCTGCAGAGATCCTCTCGCCAAATAACCAGAAGAAACACTCTCAAACTCATATGTCTAGGCGGACAAGTCTTGAAGCTCCAAAGTAAGGGGGCTGAAATGTGGTCGTTCAAGTCTCAATAAAAAGGTAAACTCCTTCCCGCCATTTAAGAATTTCATTCGAATAAGGAGTCCATTTTTACTAGAATCCTCTCCAAAAGGAATCACTTGATTCGGATAATTAAAGCTCCTACAAAACTATCTCCTAAAAGGAAGGAAAGTCTTGGGATTGCTAAAACCCTAGACCGAAATTGTAGGAGTGCATGGCAAACAACAAACCTATATATACGACACTATATTCACCGAGAGGGGGATCAAAAATTCACCTCCTCAAACCCTACACTCGCATTTAGTTCTACTTATCGACAGACACGAGCACGCCATCTCCATCACCTAACAGAAACCTTGAAAACCGCCACATATCACCATATCCATAATTTCATCAGTTGTATACATGTTTTCATCAATAAAGTCGCACATGTTAATATTTTCTTGTAAGAGTTTTAGTTTGGTTTGACAGGGGATACCCCTCCAACCGGGATCTATCTCGATCTTGGTCCTTAAAGTTGTTATTTAGAGATTCACCCCAGTGATAATTTTCCATTAACATTTTTGGCACTGTCTGTGGGAATATCTTCCTAACATTTACAAAGAAAACATCCTAGTTCTACCGGCGAAGCAGAAAGATGAGACTACAATCCTCTCAGGCTCATCCAGCTCCATCGGGACCCTTGTCACTCGCTTCCACTGAAAGAGCTCAAAGACAGGGTAAAAGATCCAGGAATGATAACCCGGCACCCATACCCCCTCCGGTCACAGTTGTAGGTCCCCTGCCTCGAGATCCTACTGGACAGGAGATCACGGGATATCCTAAAGCAGTAGGTTACGGCCTATGTAGAAGCCATCCGACTCAAAATGATAGCTCAAGGAATCCCTTTTAAAGCAACCGGGATCGCATGAGACATTGGCCCAAGTACCCGGGTACTAGTGTTTGACCGATTAGGTCCATCTCCACCAACCCCGGTCCGTCAGGTTAATCTCAAACCCTGGCTGGTGAAATCCGTGATTGAGATTCCACCTAGGAGAGTCCAACCCCCAGCAAGACTAATGGGAGAGAAGAAAGATTCATAGCCAGACTCAGAAGGAAGCGCCGGATCCCGTAAAAAAAATTAGAAGTAGGCACCAGAAAGCCAAGCGGAAGAAAGTGGTTATTGATTTAGAGACCTCGGATGAAGAAGGTTCAGTGGCTCGATCTGGAAACCTTAAATCTTAATGCCTGGAAGATCAGATGGCCAAAATGACTAAGGAGCTGGGGGAATTAAAGAAGGGAAAGCACTAAGGAATCCGGAAGAACCCCCTATGTGAGATGAATGCACCTTTCTCCAAAAGGATCAAGAAGGCGGGGTTACCCCCTAAATTTAGGATGCCCTCCGAAAAGTATTCCGGAACAGAGGATCCCATCAATTACCTAGAAAGCTTTGTCCACCAGATGGAAGTCCAAAATGCAACCCGGTCGGCTATATGTAGGCCGTTCCCTTCGACCTTGACCGACTATGCCAAAACATGGTTCAGGAAATTGCCACCAAGTAGTGTTGATTCTTTCTCTAAATTTACCATAGCTTTCTGTGCACAGTTTCAGGGAATCAAGCCTTGTCCCAAGATATGTATTTGATTATGTAATATATCTAACTAGTGAGAATATAAAAATATGTATTTGATTTTTAATTATACGTAAATCGAACTAGCATGCTTGCATGTCTGAATGAACATGATTCTCATGTTTTTTATAGCAGGCCGTTCATTACTTACATGTGGCAGATTATACTATAATTGGTTTCTTAATTTATTAGTGACAGCTATTAAACCTCAATACTAATTGAACAGGTCTCATTACTAAATAGAATCAGTATATAAATGGTAACAGATTTATTAAAATGTTAAATATAAGCATCAATTAGCTTAAAGTAAAAGTTAAATGAAGGAGTCTCTCCTTCATTTAACTTTTACTTTAAGTTAATTGATGTTTATATTGAAGCTGGTCCATGCCTTTTGGTCCCCTCCGCTGGTTGGTAACCATAAAGACAAATTCCATTTTTTTGACTTCCTTCTTGACAGCTTTTCCCATTTGCATCTGGATAAGTTGGAGTTGTTTTGTGTATGCTTGTGGAAGATTTGGTCTATCCGTAATACAACAGTTCATGGAAACTCTTATGAGAGGGATGTGGATGTGATAAATTGGGCTCAAAGCTTCCTTGCCGAGTTTCATGGTGCCAGCTCTGGTGTGAGTTTGGCTCCTTTGTCCCTCTAGACTGAAATTGTCTCCTCTAGACAATCAAGCCTACAAAATTGTCTCCTAGAAGAAAGGAAAGCCGCCAAAACCCTAGACTGAAATTGTAGGAGTGCATGGCAAGCAACAAACCTATATATACCACACTATATTCACCAAGATGGGGATCGAAGATTTGCCTCCTCAAACCCTACACTCGCATTCAATTCTACTTATCGACAGACACGAACACAATATCTCTATCACCTAACAGAAACCTTGAAAACCGCCACATATCACCATAGCCCTAATTTCATCAGTTGTATACATGTTTTTATCAATAAAGTCACACCTAGTAATCTTTTCTTGTTTGAGTTTTAATTTGGTTTGACAGGAATCTTGTTGGTATCAAACTACGTGATACCCCTCTGACCGGGATCTATCTCAATCTTGGTTCTTAAAGTTATTATTTGGAGATTCCCCCAATGATAATTTTCCATTAACAAATATGAATATAATGCATATATAAGTCCATATAAAATTGAATATCTTATATATATATATAATAAAAATTGCGAGGAAATGGTGAAAAATATCACCTTTTCCAACTCACTTGGTGACAAAGTGACCGGTTTAATAACTTAAGTTTAAAAGGCACTAAAGTAAGTGATTTCCCAAAATGCCCTTATTTTACACATTCTCTTTCTCACTTTAAAGTTTTCTGAGATTTTTTTTTTTTTTTTTCATATTCCTCTGTAACAAACTTTCAATGGAGGATGAAGGTTGAACACCATAACATTATCAATTCGTCTCCTTTGGATAATTAATTTTATAGTGCTACGCAGACGCATTCGGGGGTCGAGCTCCCCGGTGAGCTCGCGGTGGTCGAGCTGCCCGGTCAGCTCGCGGGGGTGCAGGGGGCAGCGCCCCCAGAGCTTTTTTTTTCAATTCAAAACCCTAACCGAGTTCCTTTTCATTTGTTATCTGAGTCTTTTGTAAGTCTTTCTCTGGTTATATGAATTTTGAATCTAATTGAAAAGGCTCGGAGAAGAAATGAAAAGGCTCGGACGGACATTCATTAAAAGGCTCGGAGAAGTAATGAAATTAGGAAAAGGCTCGGAGAAGAAATGAAAAGGCTCGGACAGTTCATTAAAAGGCTCGGAGAAGTAATAATGAACTGTCCGAGCCTTTTCATTTCTTCTCCGAGCCTTTTCATTACTTCTTCGAGCCTTTTAATGAATTGTCCGAGCCTTTTAATGAACTGTCCGAGCCTTTTCATTACTTCTCCGAGCCTTTTCATTTCTTCTCCGAGCCTTTTCAACAATTTTTTTTTTGTTAATTTCATTACTTCTTCGAGCCTTTTAATGAACTATCCGAGTCTTTTCATTACTTCTCCGAGCCTTTTCATTTCTTTTCCGAGACTTTTCAACAATTTTTTTTTGTTAATTTTGAATCTTCGAGCCTTTTCATTTCTTATCCGAGCCTTTTAATGAACTATCCGAGCCTTTTCATTACTTCTCCGAGCCTTTTCATTTCTTCTCCGAAACTTTTAATGAACTGTCCGAGTCTTTCTAAGCTTTTTCCGAGACTTTTTAATAATTTATTTTTTCTTTGTACAATCTGTTTAAGGTTTAGAAAAGAGTGTTTTAAATTGAAAAAAAAAAAAAAAAAAGCAACTAACAAGACGGTTTGTATCTCAGATGTAACTAACAAAGGCTGGGACATAAAAAAAATCGCTATTGTGTTTGGTCGTGGTCCACCGTTGTCCATTGATGGAGGATTTTGAAAGAAAAAAAAAAAAACAAAATGGTGAAGAAGGTTACTGTGGGGGGTATTTTTGTCCGTTCACCATAATAGGTGCCTTTTAAACTTAAGTTATTAAACCGGTGACTTTCTTACAAAGTCAGGCCCAAATAGTGACAAAAAAATTTTGAACCCTAAAAATTGCATATCTTCCATTAAAACTTAATTTTAACGGTTTACCTCGTGCAACTCAAATCAATTTTAATACCAAAAGGAGGATATACATAATCAAATATGATGTTATTATCATCTTGATTCATACAATATTGATACTATGGCATAGAATTTGAATAGATAACTATATAAGCGTGCACAGGCCACATGTAAGTTTATTGATTTCTTCTTATCATTTGTCCATAGACAGCAAATTAAAGGGAAGGATAATTGAAGATCCCAAAAACCTTTGTATCTATCTTCACTGAATCCAATATCATATGTATCTTGATAAGGAGTACAAAAACCTTTGTATCTATCTTCACTGAATCCATTATCATATGTATCTTGATAAGGAGTATAAATAAGGAGATTACTTTCGCTCACCCCCAACACTTGACATCTGTCAAGGGAGGGGTCTTTTTGTACAAAAATTATCATGTGTTTAGATAAAAATACCCCTTCTCTAGATACATGTCATGTATTGGGAAGGGAGATAATGTTTACCTACCTTAAATGAGGGTGATCTAAAATGGACTCATAAATAATCCCATTTGGTTCGTAAGTATAACGAGTCCCCGATTTTATAGATTCAAAACCGATTGAAAGGTTATCTTTCATTGGAGGGTGTCATTCTTAATTGCATTTATGATTTCTCCTTCTATAATCATTACCAATATCCCTTGTACATGTGCCGCAACTCCATACTTATAGTGTGTTTACTGATCAAGAATCTTATTTAGAAAAAAGAATTAAATTCCTATGTTTACTAAGGGGTCGTTTGTTTTTTTGTCTGAAGACTGAATAGTCCTGAATTTTACTGAAAATTGAATAGTCCTGAATTTTACTGAAGACTGAATAGTGACTGAAACTTGAATCTGAATGATATGTTTGTTTTTTTTTTCCTCACATCTGAATGTACTGTCAATATGTTTGTTTTTTAAAAATAAAATTGTCTGAAAAGAAGTAATTTTACATATATACCCATGTTAAACAATTATACATATAATATAGAATAAAAACAATCCAAAAACAATAATTATATATGAATATATATGATTATGATCTTTTTCTTCGATTACAAATAAATTTTATTTTTACTAAAAAAAAGAAAAGTTTTTTTTTTCTTCAAAAAATAAAATGAGCAGCACGAAAACTCACACAAAACACTCTAAAAAAAATAATATATAAATACATCACCCTAATATCATAATAAAGTATGGATATTAAACATCAATATGAGAAGTGGTTATGGTTCTTTTTTTATTTTTAAAGCTATTTAAAATAAGCAATATATTAAAATAAAGATTTCTATACGATATATAATTATGATGAAATTGAAGATATGTTATATATGGATGATAGTATCGTAAGAAAAGATTTTGGATTGCATTTAATGCAATTCAGTGATTTATAATTAAGTGAAAAGTTATGATTTTTTACTTTTTATTTTAAGTTATTTGTTGGTATTTTTAAGTTATTTGACCACTTAAAAAATCAAACAAAACAACCTAATAATTATGATTCAGACCAATTAAGTTTTAAGTGGAAAAAACAAACGACCCCTAAATTTGTAGGAAATTCCATAAGGTATAAATACATTACATATTATTTTTCTTCTTTTTTTTTGAAATATAATACATTACATATTCCCTGATGTAAAAAACTAAAACTTTACAAAAATATCATGGATATTTACATAAATTCCCTAAATATTTTACGACCCATATAAAGGAAATGTATATTTTAAACTACGATCTTACGTGGCACGATCCGGTTGGAAGCTAGACAGATTTTGTCCATAAAAAAATAAAAATAAAAAGGAGATGCAAAACCCAACAACGCAGTCACCACCACACCGACCAAAACTATGTTTTTTATTTTTTTTTTGGGTCTCGTCTCTTTGAGTCTTTTCTGTGTCTCACCGTAAACATCCTATAGCTTGAAAAAAGCTGTTAATTGTATCAGCTTTTTTTTTTTCTGCGACGTCGCGTTCAGGTACAGTCTATCTTCAATATCTTCGATTGTGCAAAATTTTGTGTAATCTAGGGTTTCATTATGTTTCTTATCATTTGAATTCCAGCTCGATCGGTGCTTCAATTTTTATTCAATTTGTTGTTCTACAGTTATTTAGAGATAAAAACCAATAATTGGTAGGATCTGGAGATTGTAGTTTCTGAGATTTTGAATATGTGCAGATTTGTTCGTCTGATGGTGGGTGTCGAATCGTTTGATTTTTTTATTCTCTTTGAGATATTGTACCTGTGTAATAGGTTAGTCAATTTTAGTTATTGATTATGATCTTTGTAAGTTTTTATTGATTTTGTTTTTATGGGTTTAATGTAGATTAGACATGTTGAAAATTAGATTATTTTTTGTCTCTTTTTGTTTCTGTAATGGTCGTTTATTTCAGTTTTTATGATTAGTTGTGTTTACTGGATCCAATGAGCTTCAAGCTAGAGCCTTTTGAGTTGCTTCTATTGTTGTGATTCTTAGGTTTAATCAGATACATTTTTTGTAGTTTCATCGGTCAATGTTGTCAGGAAAACACAAAGCAAATCGGGATTGGCAGATGCTAAAGCCAAGCCTGAAAAGATATAAATGGATAATTAGTTATAAGCTGGTCTCTCTGATGGTTTAGTCACGTCAATTTTTAAGTTAATATATGTTACATGTTTCTCTGATACCTCTTCGCAACCATTCCAACTTCTATAATCGTTTCTTCTCGATATCTTCATTAATGTATATTATATTCTTGCCTCTTCTGAATTCAGGACGCTAAAAACTTCTTACAGAGGCCAAACGGGTAGCCGTTTTTCTTGTCAACCCCGATAACTACTAAATTATTTGCCACACACCATCCATGCTGTAAAGGAACCATGGGAGATGGCAACAATACCAACAGAGGTGTCACAACCGGCACAGGTACCTCCAACAACAACAGTGAGAAGCCAGAGTGGCTGCAACAATACAATTTGATAGGCAAGATTGGTGAAGGTACTTATGGTCTTGTTTTTCTGGCTAAAACCAAGTCTCCCGCTAACCGAGGAAAAGCAATTGCCATCAAGAAATTTAAACAATCTAAAGATGGTGACGGTGTCTCCCCCACTGCCATTCGTGAAATCATGTTGCTTAGAGAGATTACACATGAGAATGTTGTGCAGCTTGTCAATGTGCACATTAATCATGCAGACATGTCACTGTATCTGGCTTTTGACTATGCTGAATATGACCTCTATGAAATCATCAGACATCACAGGGACAAGGTTAACCATACTATCAACCCTTACACTGTGAAATCGTTACTCTGGCAACTGCTAAATGGCCTGAACTATCTCCACAGTAATTGGATCATACACCGAGATCTTAAGCCCTCAAATATCTTGGTTATGGGTGATGGAGAAGAACAAGGAGTTGTGAAAATTGCAGATTTTGGGCTCGCAAGAATTTATCAAGCTCCCTTAAAGTTCTTATCCGAAAATGGGGTTGTTGTTACCATTTGGTATCGTGCACCTGAGTTGCTTCTTGGGGCAAAGCACTACACAAGTGCTGTTGATATGTGGGCTGTTGGATGCATCTTTGCTGAGCTTTTGACTCTGAAGCCACTATTTCAAGGGGCAGAAGCCAAATCTTCACAAAATCCGTTTCAGCTTGATCAACTTGACAAGATTTTCAAAATCTTAGGTCATCCAACGACGGAGAAGTGGCCAACTCTTGCAACTCTTCCACATTGGCACTCAGATTCACAGCACATCCAAGGACGCAAGTATGAAACTAACGGACTTCATAGTGTTGTTCATCTCCCCCTGAAAAGTCCTGCATATGACCTTCTTTCAAAAATGCTTGAATATGACCCTGGAAAGCGTATAACAGCTGCACAGGCTCTAGAGCATGAATATTTTCGGATGGAACCTCAACCAGGACGCAATGCACTGGTTCCCTCTCAGCCTGGCCCTGGGGAGAAAGTTGTGAACTATCCTACCCGCCCTGTAGATGCAAATACAGATTTTGAAGGCACAACTTCCCTTCAACCTCCACAACCAGCATCTGGAAATCCTGTCCCTGGTAATATGGCAGGGGCTCATGCAATGTCAAATAGAAATGTCCCTCGGCCAATGGCTGCTGTCGGCTTGCAAAGGATGCAACCTCAGGGCATGATGGGATACAACTTTCCATCTCAGGCAGGAGCGGTGGGTGGGATAAATCCTGGTGGCATGCCAATGCAGCGGGGTATGACTGCCCAGGCTCATCAGCAGCAACAGCAACAGTTAAGAAGAAAAGATCCAGGAATGATGCCAGGATACCCTCCACAACAGAAATCAAGACGCTTATGAGCAGATGAATCGAATCAATTAACTTAATCAGATCATTTTGACTGAGCAATGGACATCTTAGTCCATCAAAAGAAAAGATCTGGGATGTGGCTGAGTATGGGTCCACGCTGCATGTGGATATCTTTGACTCCAGTGATCCCATATGTGATTTAAAAGGAGCTTATTTGCTTGCTCTCAAGGAAGTGATTAACAGCCGAGCAATCGTTTGGGGTAGGGTAAGTTACCCCCCCTGGAAAGTAGAGAACAAATGAAGCTTCTTGTTAACTTATTCTCTCTAACTATGGGGGGAATTTGTTCTGGATGAAGTTTCTGGGGAGAAGGAACTGCATCTTACTATCTTTTGAGGTATTGTCTGTGTTGTAACTGGATTCCATGTGAGCTCATGTATCATCATTGGATAGCAAATGATGGAACATATTTAAACTTAGAAGAAAAGGAAAAAAAAAAAAAAAGTTATGTTGATCTTGCATTGAATATATATGCTCTAATTTCAATTCTGATGTTATATTATTGTGGTTTTGGTTTCTTGAACGCCTTTGTACATTCGAATTTGGATTCTCTCCCTCTCTAAACTTTATCTTATGAAATTGTGACTCGTTAATAGTTTTATCTCTTTATGTCTTTATTTTACCAATGTCGTAAGGAACAGCAAGAATTGTTTGAATATGTATCAATTATAGGGTTGCACACTGAGTTTGGTACATCTCCCTCGGTCTTAGGGGTTCGAGTCTCACCCCTTGCCCGTAAAAAAAACAAATGTGGCTATGTTAATATGAGGATGTGAGTATACAAGTCTCACCATCTTGCTCATAAAAAAGGAAATCTAGTATCACCATCTTGTTTATAAAAAAGGAAATCTAGTATTGAGAGACGTTCCAATTAGGGATGGCCTAAAATTTTTTGACACTCAATCTTAACCTCCTATAAAATTATGTAGGTTCAAGTTTTCAATTGTGGATTTTTGGCTTCATTCCAGACCTGCCCCGTGAGCTTATGCGGGTTTGCAAATCAACCCGCACACCATTTTAATTTAATTTAAAAATAATAAATAAATAAAAAAAAACCATAATAGTAAAAGAAAATGACTAAAAGTAATAGTTATACTATTTTCAAATCAAGCGGGTTCGGGATTGTTTTCAAACCCCAACTCAAACTCGTTCCGGTTTGAATTTAACACTCCAACCCGCTAGCAAACCCGATTAGCAAAACTAATTCCTGATCGTCGCGGTTCGGGTTCGGGTGAAATTGTGTTCCTAATTTAGAAAACCATTTAGAATAAAAATAACGTCTAGTCTAGGTTAAACAAAACGACATCGTTTGCCGCGTAAGTAATAATAATGTACTTGGTTGTCTCAGGATCTGAACGAGACAAAGCTAAACACAACTCAATCTACACTGAAAAAACACGAAGAAGAAAATAAGAATTTTAGTTCAATCGCAAAGGCAAAGCTAATCCAATGGTAACCGAAATTTGATCTGAAGAATTAGTTCTCTATCTCTTATTTATGCAATTGTTATTTCAGATTTCTCTGTTTTTTTTTTGTTTTTGTTTTTTTTTTTGTTTATATATATATATATATCGAAATTGACCACAGATTGTATGTTGTTCTCTCTTCTCTAAACAGTCGGCGCTTTTCAATTTCCATTCCTTCCTGACGGTGGTTCTCCTCGTGATTTGCACGTGCACTTACGTCAGGATGCAGTTCCCTACCATCCTCGAACAAAAAACCGGGTCAGTTATAGCTTTCTGAATTTTTTATTCATGATGTCGCTTATTTTATCTCCATCGATGAATTTGTTTTGTGTTTGCCTTGAATTATTTGCTTAGGTTAAAAATTTTGTTTTGCATTTAATTTGAATCTTCTTGTAGCTTGATATTAGTTAGTTAGCTCAAAGTTAAATTTTTTGAAAAAAATTAGTTGCTGTTGTTATTAGGAAGACTGTTTTAGTAGTGGCATTTGCTTTTTTTGTTTTTTGTTTTTGTTTGTTTTTTGTTTTTTTGTTTTCGATATGGATTGTAGAGCATAACATTGGTGTTTGAATTTGTGTATTCATGGCAGGTTTCGGGGATTCTTTTGGAAGGCAGCTAGGATAGGTAAGTTTATTCAGTTTTTTCTTCAGTGATCGTTATTACGCTGCATAAGTAATGTTATTGTAGCCGTAATTAAGCATGAGTCCAGTGTAGTTCGTTTTGAGAGGGAGGATTGAACTCTTTATGAGATTCACTATCTGCCTATGAGTATCTAATACTTTCTATCGTCTTGTCTTGTGTGAATAAGAGACATTATTGAAAAATATTTCTACAATGTTACTAAACAATTGAAGTTGTGTAGGATTGTTATGATGTGCACTGACGAAGGGATTTTTGTCGTTTAAAATCGTCCGTCAAAAATATTTATAGACCAATCAATGCCTCAAAAGGTTTAGAAAAACACAAGTGTGGTGGCAAGCAAGGGTCGTCCACAGAGATCGGAGGTAGCTATGATAAGATTAGGATAAATAAAACTAGTATGCATAAAAGTAAAAGTAAATGATTGGTGTTGTAAAGTGTGAAAGAAAATACAATATAAACTAAGCTAGGAATGCAAACTAAATGGAATGTGAATGGAGTGAAAGATATGATAATGGAAACTAAGGAGTTAATGGACTCATAAGCGAACATTGGGCAAATGCAACAAACTCGTAATTAAGCATGTTTTATCAAATGTAAACAACCTAGGGTGTATAGTGTTGGTTATTTATCTCTAGCAAGTGGTCAACTTAGGGTGTATAGTGAAGACCTCCTAGTAGAGATTATCCCTCCTCAGCAATCAACCTAGAGTGTATAGGGAAGGCTTCTAATTCTCTCACAAATGGCTAACCTAGGGAGTATAGTGAAAGCCACTCATTCGAGATTAGATTAAGACCACGGTTTGTAGAGCCGGATTTCCGGAAATCCTTCCATTCAAAAGAGCATTAGACAACCAAATAAGGTATACCTAGTTGTCTACTCACGTAGGTTCCAAAGAGAACTTGCTAAGAGGGTGTATCCAAGACAAGCCATTCAATGAAAATCAATTAAAGCAATAGAATAGAACATGTAAGATAGATTGAATATAAAACAATAGAGTTTAATTACAAAAGCCCAATATCCATCAAACTAATCGCATCAACCCCTTAGTGGGGGATTTAGCTACTCATGTTCTTTACAACAATAAAACTAAGAGAAAGTGTAGAGAGAAAACCCTTGAAGATCATCTCCTTCCTGAAAACCTTGATCCAATCCTCTTAGTTGCCCTTTGGTGAGTAGAGAATGGTTTGGATGAGAGGGAATGTATTCCTAGATCTAAATTACAAAATATATGAAATTCTAAGTGTAAAATGTCGAGTCCTTTCTGAAAAATAGAAGAGGTATATTTATACTATTCTCGAAAATAGGTTAGAAAATGTTGATGTGGTAGAATCTGGGCTCACAGTGCGCGGGTGTGCTGACCAGCGTAGTACCCGCGCACGCACAATTTCTGGGATTCTTCACCTTAAAGTGCAGTTGGGACCCGCACTTTATTGATTCCTCATCTGAACAGCTCCCAGGTTTGAGCAAGAGTGCGGGTGGAGTGCGGTTGTGACCCGCATTTTATCAAGTTTCCACAATTTTTAGCTCCCGGGTTTTCCATAAAGTGTGGTTTGTAATGCCAGTGGGGACCCGCACTTTGAGCCATTCTTTGTTGGTTGTGCGCGGTATGCTAATCAGCACGTTACCCTCCACTGAAGCTTCTCTTCTTGTTGTCTGGCTTGTTTCGCCTCTGAAATTCTCACTTTGTATCTCCAACACCTGAATTACATCAATTGCCTGCAATTACCATAAATGAGCCTATTAGACTCGAAATACACTGGAAAAACACACGAGAACGAGACAAAGGATAAGGAAAAGAGGGCCGAAAAATACAACAATTTAGGCATGATCATGCACTCCTTCCATCTAGAGGAGCCAAAACCCAACCCATTGTAACCGAAGAATTTGTACTATGCTCGGCATCCCTGCTATCACCTTTCCCTCATCGACTTCTGCCTTACTACCTATCCATGAGGAATGATTTCTTGACTAATCATCTATTGTTTTTTCGTGAAATAGGGAAGCACACCTGTGCACACTCGATTGCATGTAGAAATTCCGGGGGATGGTTTATGCTTTTCATTGATACTTAAATTTGGAACAAAAGCATGCACTTGTTTTCACGGTATGGTTAAATATCTGACATTTGTGGATGACTGAGATTATTTCTTTGAAGCAGGTGAACGATTGAGTCCTTGGGTGGCAGCAGGATGCTTCACAATGGGTGTGTCGATTATCTTCTTCTGAGTGGGATTTTAGTGGTACACTTGAAGAGTTGAAGTAGGTCTTTTTTTTTTTTTCTCTTTTTTATGCAGCTGATCCCTTGATCTGTTTTACTATTGATGCCACTGATTGGTCTGTATGATATAAGGGTGGTGACAGTTTTAGTGGTTTTGCCTTAGAGATGTAATTGGCACAACCATAACAGTTGTTATTGATTGCATATAAACTTGTTATTTGAGCTTACAATTATATTTATACAAGCATATAAGTTGTTGCAATATCACTATTCAGTATCCACTATAGAAAACCTTGTTTGCAAGAGGGAGTTTGAGATAGCTACAGCTATTACAACTCTGCCTCGGGATGGATTTTATATGCTTAGTCTTTTGTTATCTGCTTGCCAATTGTTCATTATCATTGTTCAAATTATGTAAACATGATGATAGACGGTCCACTCTTTAATTTTAGGCTTATTTCCAGTCGTGTCGTATAACAAAACCCTAAAAAGACTTACATAAAACTCGTATTGAAAATCAAGTAGGAAGTTATCGTGTGTAAAATGGAAAAAACATGTATGCATAGTTAAATAACAGTATATTTATTTTTGTTTTGCTTTTGTTGTATATTTGTTCATAACATAGAAGGAAGCCAAACCTTACATCACTGCTCATAAGTCATAAGTGTGATGTCTCTCAGCCACTGAACCTGAGGCCTTTCACAGTTTCACCCATATAGCTATCTAAACAGGTAAAATTTTAAACACTCTAGGACATATTGCCAGGTTGGATGGTTGGAGCTGTTGTTGGACCCCAACTAAGTGAAGATTAGGTTTTTGTGGTCTGAACTAATTGGGAACTAATCCAAATTCCAAATAATGTAAGGTGTCCAAACGACTGGGGACAAAGCTTGATGCACGGTGTTGTCAAAGCCACTACTTAACAGAAGAAAATAAGTTAACTTTTTCCCTCTTGTACATGTTTGCCATATTAAAGCCAGATGATTCTTATGAAGTTTACGGCTTTGTTTACAACCAAGTCAGATGATTCTTATGAAGTTTACAGCTTTGTTTACAACCATAATGTATTATAATAACCATACCATCAATAGGACCAACAGAAAACAGCCACACCTTTTCTTTTCTTGCTCTTTCTTTTCAATGTTTTTACATTTCACATGTTTATTTGGTTTTTCTTGTTTTGTTTATTGGATTCAAGTATATCTATGGCTCATCAAACTCCTGCCAGCTGCATCTGCATTATTTATTTATTTATTTGTCACGCAACTAACAAGCTCCAAGTTGACCCTAAACTCTTGGAATATATATTACAGTGTTTCTTTTTTTCTACAAGTAAATTATGTACATGTTGATTGATGCGAATGAATTCCAGTTGCATCTTGAACCCTGTTGGGGTCATTGGACCGATTGATGGCCATCGTTTTTTACTTAGCTGTTTCTGCGCCGCATATCGTTCGATTTAATTTGGTTGACTTTACAAATTTTGCTAGAAAAAGTCTCTTCAATTTATTTATGTTTTTTGACGTGGTCAAGCACTGATGATGAAAGTTATATGAGCACTAACTAAAGTTTTTTCACTGAATCTTGATTTTTATTTTTTTAATGCCGATCTTCTTTTGATGTCTACTTTTAATATATATATATATATATATATATATATATTTATATATTTATGTGTGTGTTTTTGGTTCAATGATTCTCCATTATGATTATATATATATATTTCGTTTTTTTTTTTTTTTTTCAATTAGTCTATGCTAGAATTCTTCAATGTAATCAAGCAAATCTAAGATTTTATGTCCTGGGCCTGGTCCTGGTATCCCACATAATAAATCCTGGTAAAAAAAAAAAAAAAACTATGCAGTGGTCCTCATATCTTCAGATTCTTGAACTAGATTTATACAAGTCATTTTTGCTAGTCACCACTCACCAATCCACCATAGATGAAAAGACCAGACTAGATTTCATTCCGATGAATGTTGATTTACTGTAAAAGTCTTTTCTTCGTTATGTGAATACTTAGATCAGTAGAGAATCCATATTTACCTCCGATCAAGAAAGTGTATAGTGTGAAGCCAAGATATGATTATAAGCAAAGCCATGATTTTAGGTTCCCATCAAATCTCCCAATCGCTAGAATTTTGTTATATATTCTATGCCAAAGTTTACACTTTGAATTCATTGCATCTTAATTGGAAACGTGAGAATTTGATCTCAACTTGAAGAAGAACAGACCATATCTAGATTCGAACTGTTATAAATATATATATAAATTCCTTATCTCGTCATGTTTCTTGAACATTTTTGATCATGTTTTCAAGTCATTTTGACCAAGTTACCTCACCGGAGGAACAGTTGAAAACACCTATGAATTGGCAACCCGAATCCATTTGTATGGATTCCAAAGTCGGCCAATTGGTTTAATTAATTGGAAAAACATCCAAGGTTTTTCGTCTGAACCTTCGAGGTCTGATATATGTTGTATATTTTATCTGAAACAAATCAAATGAGTTTCCAATATCTAATTTTATATTCATTTTATGTGTGAGAATGGCAAACACCACTTTGTCCAATGCATTTTGGTGGTAATCTCGTTCGGTCCGATAATAATATTTCGGGTTTAAGTTGTCGTTATATAGGTTTCAATATTTGTTAGAATATAGAAATTTTCTTAGAATATAGAAGAAATTTATAAAGTGAAGTGGACGCATATGCAGCCTCAACAAAAGATTAGAAACAAGCACATACATGATGGTACAAGTGGTGGGGGGTGACTACTGACTAGTGGGTCAATAAAAGCCCACTTGAGTTGGTGTAATTTTGTTGTCATCAACGCATATCTAAAAGCAACAAAAGCACAAAAACCACACCTTCCTTTTTTTAATCTTTTTTTTTTTCAACCGAGGGAGTAATATCTAGGGAAAAAGAAGAAGATATTATTTCCAAGTTCCAACCACGTTGCTCCATTATGACTTCAAAACCCACATGGAAAAAAATAAAAATAAAAATAATTTTGCTTATATAAAAAAAATAATAATAATGTATGATTATTTGATTGATTGTGCGAAGAAAAAAAAAAAAAAAAAAACCCACTTTAGCTCTTTTATTGTCCTTTTCGGCCCAGATAAATGTTACTACCTTTCACTTTTTTTTTTTTTTTTAATATATAAAGTTTTTTTCATTTTCAAAAAACATCATTAGCCTTTCACAAAAAATACATATCATAGACTTCTAGTAACTTTCAATTCTGGGGGTTTGGTTACAACACGAAAAAAAAAAAGTAATTATTTATATATATATATATATATATATATATATATATCATAGGCTTTCTTTAACAAATATCAAAAGATGTTATAAAATGTAAAAAGAAAAAAACTTTTTAAGCTCGGTCTATGTCAGTTTTCTTTATTAATTATATGAGTAATGTTACTTTATCAAAATTTGATCATTAAATCTAATGTATAAATGATGTAACATCACTTTAATCCATTCATTTAAATTATTATATTTGGATGGTTTAAACGAATGGGTTATAAATGATGCTATATCATTTGGGAAAGGGATGGGTGTGGGGGGCCTATTGTGGCGGGGAGGGTCCCCCAACCCCATTCCTCTACCCTCTCCCCACCACCTCACCCAACTCAAAACCCATTTTAGGGAATTGGGGGTGGAGATGTTTGTGGGGAGGTTCCCCCACCCCCACAAACCCCATTTCCACCATTTCTCCATTTCTTTTCATTTTCAATCATAAATTCTCAATTTCCAATCAGAAAATTTAAATTTGAAAATTTGGAATCCGGTTATTTTAATCTCTAATTTGATACCGTTAAAATATCCAATCCAAAAAGTAGTCAAAATATTTATTCTAAAATATATAATTGGTTAAAGAAATCCAAACTAAATACAAATAATTCTAATAGAGTATTACACAATAAAAATCAAAACAAATTTAAAGTTTATATCTTCGATCAATCCAAAATACAAGACAAGAAGACACACAAAATCTAGGCAATCTCAAATCTGAAATAGCTATTTTAAAAATTAAAAAAATTGTTTAGACTTTAGATATAAAATAAGAACAAAATTAATATATATATATATATATATATATATATGGAGGAAATGGGGGAATGGGGGCCAAGTTTGTCCCCAACCCCAAAATCTCTTGGGGGGCCGTGGGGTGGGGTTCCATCACTTCTATGGGGAAAATACTCATCCATATTGGGTATCGAATTTGGACAAAGTACCGTTACTTTAATAATATTTGTTTGTAATACGTAAAACATTTGAGAAAAAATAAATGTTTTTATTTATTTAGTTTTGGTTAAATACTTAAATTGATTATTTACCTCACTCCTTGCGACACCCTAATCTGGAAAGAAATAACGATTTCCAGATGCCACATGCAAGTAATGATTGGTCGAGAAACTACCACGTGGTGCTGACCACTTCACTAATTAAAATTGTCCGTACTTGAACATACTATTACACACTTCAAATTGGATACAAATTCAGCAAAGGATATAGTTTCCCTCGGGTGGTCCATTTGTCATAGTCGGTCGGATTTCAAGGTTTTTATTTTTTTTATTTTTTTTTATTTTTTTTTTTATATTTTATTATTATTTTTTTTTTTATGAGAAGATTTTTTGGAAGAACAGTCCAAAACACAGCTCTCATAAACGAGAGAGGACACCCTCATCAGGCAAGGAGTGACAAAGCAAATATATAGAAATATATACGCACACCACCGGGTTGTAAATTGGGATAAAATTCGAAATAAAAATTATAAACTCTATCATTTTTTTTTAAATAAAAATTATAAAAATAAAAACATAAATTAATTTTTGTTTAACTATCATAAATATCATAAATTGAGATACAAATTGAAATAACAATTATAAACTCTATCATTTTTTTATTATTAATTTGTTCACTATCAAAAGCAACAACCCAACCAATGTTTGGACCTAAGTCGGGATTGTTTTGATTAGATTAACATGTCATTATCACTAGTTGGCCCTATTGATTATACCCTCAAAATCCATACCCTTGATACTATCTAAATAAAATATTTCAATTATAAATATCTAAATTTTCATTATAATAATAATTCTACTACCTTCGATATTAACATCCAGATTTTTTATTTATTTTATTATTTAACCTACCGGTCGTCACTTATTTTGATAGTTGGAGATTTCAAAATAAAGTTTCACAACAATAGTTTAAACCTTGTTATTGTAACTCGTACAATATCAAGGTCTCTCGTACCACATCTCTATGTTACATCTTAGGAATTGCACTAGTTAGGCGAAAATGAAAGTAAATTCGATATAGGGGTAATATTGTCTTTTTACATTACAGATAATGGCATCATATAACAATAATACAAATAAATAGTGTTTAAAATAACATAATTAAACAAAGACTGAGCACAAAAGACAATGAAAGTTGGTCTAACACTTTAAGCTAATCATCATATTAAAAGTAAACAACTTTTGTTTAATTGTGTTTGTTTAAGCAAAACAACCATTCCCACCCTGCTTTTCTCACCATTTGATCAAGACGATTTGGTCACTTGATTATATTAAGGAAATATATTACAAAAAATGATGTAACCTATTAGGAGTCAGCCAAAATGTTATAATAATAAAAAATAAAAATAAAAACAATTAAACATTTTAATTAAAATCGAAGTTGAAGTAAACTATAGTTAATCATGACATTGGCCATTTGTTTAACCGCATTTGTAATTTGTAATTTGTTTTTTCTTAAAAGATATTATTTCGATTATTGTTATTTTATTATTTTTTGCAATGTGTCCCCATTCGATGATACAATTATTTTCCTAAAATGGAATGTAGGATCATATAATGTTACCTTGTGCATGTTAACAAAATGTGAATGGTTCATTGATATGCCCATCATGCCTACAACAAAGAGACCGTGGGTTCAAGTCGTGTATTCTTCCTTAAACTCTGAATTATTAAAGATGAATTGATATTAAGATAGAACAATAAGAATATAAAATGATATATGTTGAGTTTTACTATACACGAAATAGTAACGGTAATTTTGATATGATATGTGAATATAGTTTAATACTAAGTAAATTTAATGAGTTAAAATTGACTCAATTAAACGGGGTTACTGTTCAGTTTGATATAAGAGTATCTCCAATAGTTTCCTTTGAAGACTCTCTTATTTGATAAAAAATAATAATAATAATAATAAAATAAATAAAAAACAGTCTCCCTTAGAGACTTCCTTATTTAAGGGTGTATGGTATTACAAGGGACCATTAAGGGAATATGTGCTCCAATAATACTCCCTTAAATAACCCATTTTATTAATTTTTTTAATTATTATTTAAATGTTAGATATTGTATTTAATAAATATTATATGTTGTATATCAATTATAATAGGTGGAACACACTTTAAAATAATCTTAAATGAGTGGAGCCCACTTCAAAGGGATCTGAAAACACTCCTTAATTAAGAGAGTGAACTCCACCATAACATAATTAAGGGAGTCATTTAAGGACATGTTTGAGCAGCAAAAATACACATACTCCCTTAATTAAGCTAAGGGATGTCTTCAAAAGAGGCTGTTGGAGATGTTCTAAACACGGTAAAAAAAAATTAACATGATTCCTAAACAAAAAAGTAAATGTAGTTAATTAAAATTATGTTTTTAACACTATTAAATATAAGGCGAATGTCATCTTCCTTTCTCATTTACCTTTCTTATTCATCACTTGACACGTATACACTATTTAATTTGGGGAATGCTATCTATCTTTCACATCTACCTTTCCCATTTACCTTTCTCATTCATCACTTGACATGTATACACTATTTAATTTGGGGAATGTTATCTACCTTTCCCATTTACCTTTCTCACTCATTGTTTGACACGTATACACTTTTTCATTTAATAAAAAGCTCTCACTTTTTGCTTCTTCTATCATTTCATTAAAAGGGGAATGTTATATACTTTTCTCATTTTCCTTTCTCACTTATTGCTTGGCACATATACACTTTTTCATTTAATAAAAAACTCTCATTTTTTACTGCAAAGTTGTTTACATCTTTACCCCTGATGGCTGCTTTTATCATTTTATTAATAAGGGGTAAAGATGTAAACAAGTTTTGCAGCAAAAAGTGATAACTTTTTATTAAATAAAAAGTGTATACGTGTCAAACAATGAGTGGGAAAGACAAATGTGAAAAGTTTATAGAATTCCCCTTTCATTAATAAGGGGTAAAGATGTAAACAAGTTTTGTAGTAAAAAGTGAGAACTTTTTATTAAATGAAAAACTGTATACGTGTTAAACAATGAGTGGGAAAGACAAATATGAAAGATAAATGGGAAATGTAGATAACATTCCCCATTTAATTTAATAAAAACTCTCACTTTTTGCTGTAAAACTTGTTTATATCTCCATCCATTATTAATGAAAAAAATAGAATCACCATCATAAAAGTTGTTTGGTATTAATAAGGGGTACAAACGTAAACAAACTTTACAGTAAAAAATGAGAGTTTTTTATTAAATGAAAGAGTATATACGTATCAAGTAATGAGTGGGAAAGGTAAATGAGAAAAGCAAATGGGAAAAGTAGATAGCATTCCCTTAAATATAAAGTAGAGTGGTGCTATTGACACTTCACTACTGAACTATTTATACCCCATTTTTTAAAATTTTGATATAATTATATAAAATTAAATGGTTTTTATTAATATTTTTGATTTATATTCAGGACTATCTTTTTACTTGTTTTTTAAACTTAATACACCTCATATCTTTTACAAAAAGAATAAAAAATAAAAATAAAAATATACTTCATCTCTAATCGTTATACATAGTTTTCTCACGTTTATTCGCAAGATTTTTTTTCTCTTCTTATTTTATGGTAATACCATCTTTATTAGATTCGATTTTTTTTTTCTGTAGTTGATTAGATTATTGGTGGTAGATTGTAAGTGTGATATTAATCGTCTGATAATTTTTTTTGAGTGATTGAATTAGAGTTTTTGTATTGTTTCGTTTCGTTAGAGATTGGGTTTTTTCGGTTGTGATTCTTGGTGTGATTTCGTTGTTGTTGTAGTTGGGTTTTTTTTTATTTTTTATTTTTTATTTTTTATTTTTTTATTTTTTTTATTTTTTTGTAAATAACATTAAACTAATTTTGAAATATACGAAATAAAAGTTACAAAAGAATTTATACAAATAATATATGTGGAAGATCTGAAAGAAAATAAACTGAGAAAAAAATGGCAAACATGGATATGTAATTTGAGACACTACAAGAATTTTAGTATTTCCAGACAAACCATATTCGTCTAGAAAGATCAAAATTCGTAGGGAAAATTTTTGCCCGACGAAATTGCTTCATTGCCCAATTCGTCGGGACATTATGATCGGGGAAGGTTTTGCCCGATGAAATTTTGATATTCATTGGCTACATTCGTCGGCTAAGGTTATACATTCATCTAGAAAGATTTTGAAACTTTAAAAATTAATTCGCCGTCCGGCCACTCCACCGTTGATAATATTGACAATTAATTGTCATTATGAGGAATCGAACTTGCAACCTCATATTAAAGTGGTAAGCTTTTATCGCTGGACTACAACACTTTATCTATTAACATTTGCATTATATTTATATATTTATATATAACATATATGAGTTGTGTTATAAATTAAAAAAAAAAAAAAAAAAAAAAAAAAAAAAATTGTTAGATAAATTTTAATCTATTCAACTAATCAAAAATCTAATTTGAATGACAAACATATATCAAAAAATATTTATTGAATTGCAAAAATTTTCGGGTTTGGGGATAATGTTTTTATTTTTATTTTTTAATTTCTGTTATTTAATTAAATGATCAATACTCATCCCCATCCCCATCCCTATACCTATCCCCACTTCCCAAACCCTTCTCCCATCCCCCCACATTTCCCCATTTGGGGAAAATGGGGATGGGGAATTTTGGTGTGAGGTATCTCCATCCCCAACCCCATTTTTCCCCGTTTCTCTGTTTCCCCCATTCCTCCATTTCCCCATTTGACTAAAAATCTCATTCCTTCATTTCCCCATTTGATTACAAATTATAAATTAACAATAAATAAAAACATTCCATATATTAATATATATATATATATATATATATATATTATGTTTTAGGGAAAATGGAAAAATGGGATAGGGGGACCACCCCCCATCCCCATCCCCATCCCCATCTCCATTTTAATATATTTGTGGGGAAAATGGGGAAATCAGTTGGATAAGACTTTTTTTTTATAAGTGTATTGTATATATTTTATTTAATCAAATTTTAATTAATTAATTTATATATATATTTTAATTTTAATTAACTTTTCCCTACGAATTTTGAGTTTTGTGTTTTGTGTGGAAAGCTAAACTTTCTCGACGAAAATCGTTTTGTGGGGAAAGATTGAGAAAAAGTTTGTATCCTTAACCAACGAATCTTGAGATTTGTGGGGAAAGACAACCTTTTCCGACAAAAATCGTTTTATGGGGAAAGATTGGAAAAAACTTTGTACCCTTAGTCGACGAATCTTGAGATTTGTGGGGAAAGGTAACCCTTCCAGACGAATTTTGAGTTTTGTGGCGTAAAGTTACTTTTCCCCACAAAACAAGGTTCATCGGGAAAGGTTATCTTTCAAGACAAATATTGTTTTGTCTCCTAAAGTTTTGTCTGGAAAGACTAAAATTCTTGTAGTGAGAAGAAAAATAAAACAAATATGTGAAGCAATAAAATCAATAAATACTAAACATTGTAAATACAAGATTGAGACCTGAAAGAAAATATAAACAAAAATAGTAATAAATCAATAAATACTAAACATGAGAAACATAAGATCGAGATCTGAAAGAAAATATAAACAAAAACAATAAACATTGAAATAATTTATGTCATTGTATTGAAATAAGGAAAGTGGGGTTTTATTGGTCTTTCTTTGTATAAGATTTTTTTAATAAAAATTGTATGTCTTTTTAAGTAATTTGATAAAGGAAAAAAAAAAAAAGAATACTAAATAATTTTAAAAAGAGAGCTTCTTCTTACAATTTACAAATTATTTATTCACACACCAATTTAATTTTTTTTTCATTAATGACAATTTTAACCTAAATTAAAATTATTAAACCAGACAAAAAAATTTAAAGACATTCTAAACTAATTAAATTATTAAATAAAAAATTTCTCTCCTAAACAATTAGATTAAATATTACATATTAAACTCTCTCTCATAAATCTGTTATTACCATATTAAACACCCTCTCTTAATTAATCTCTCTCCATTTTTCAAAAAAAAAAAAAAAGAAAAAAAAAAAATCATATTTTCATATTTTCTCAATCAATCTTTGATTAATAGTTAAAGAAAAAAAAAACTTATGAATATTTTAGTTTTTTACTAAAAGTAATGTATATATATATATATATATTAAAAAGTCAATTTTCAAAAAAATAAATAAAATGAAAACTAGAATTGTTTCAACTAGATTCGATTAAATTTAGAATTTCTAAGACTAATAAAATAATTAAAGTTCTTTAGGCAATCACATACCTAGAGTAACAAAAAACATTTTCATATTTCGATTATGAAAAAAAAAAAAAATAAATAAATAAATAAACAAAAAAAAACAAGGTACTTGTTTTTTGAATTTTTTTTTAGTATATATATATATGGTTCATAAAAATCAAGTTTATTAGTAAAAAAAATTTCTTAACTATAAGTCTTGCTTCAGAAAGAATGAAGATAGAAAATTAGATATATGTATTGGAAAAAAAAAGAGTTTAATATGGTAATTAAAAATTTAGGAGAGAATATTTAATATGTAATAATTAATCTAATGATTTATGAGAGATAATTTATTTTTTTAATAATTTAATTCAAAAAAGATAAAAAAGATAATCTTGTAACAAAATGAAGTATCTTTAGAATTTTTTAAAATTTAAATTTTAAGAATTAAATGTTTTTAGAAAAGAAGTTTAAAAAAAAAAAAATTGGATTGTCAAATGAAACCCTCTTTTAAAAATGAGGTATAAATAGTTCAATAATGGGTGTACCGATAGTGCCACTCTATAAAGTATGTGATTGAATTTGTAAATTGTAATACAGCATGATAGCATGAATTGCTGCTTCTACTATGAAGCTGCGATAAATCAGTATTTTTATTATTATTATTATTTCAATTCTTATATGATCTTCACTGTTGAAACAATATTATAAAAATATTTCAGCGAAAAACACATATCATGACATTATATTTAAATACAACATATTTGCCTAAAAATTCACTATTATGCATACATTCCAAACTATCAATCATGATCATGTTTGATAATAATAATAATAATAATAATAATAATAATAATAATAAAAAATGATCACGATCATGAACAAAAACATAAGATTAGTAACAGAATTTATACCTAACGTATATTGATTAGTTGAACTTCCAAACGAATGTGATAGACATATCATTTAACATTTTCCCACTTTTATAATACGACATCGTAAACTATTTGTACTATTAGTACTTGATGTCCACAAATCTCATTAATCTAATTTAATTTTCATATTTGTTTTGATGTGCTTAATTTCAGTAGGTTTTGACTGATCCCTTAACTTAGGTCTCAAAACTATACCGATTAAAACATTTCTAATACAAAAATGACTTTGTATTTTAATAAAATATGGATGTCAATAGTTTTAAGAGACTTCTTTCTATGTCACAATTGACATTGAAGTATATTTTAGAGATAACCAAATCAATAGTTCTATTTAAAACACAAATTAGTAATGACATATTGACATACTTAATTATTTTATTTATTTATTTAATCAAATAATTTTATTTTTATCTATAATATGAAAGAAGATAGTCAGCAATTTTTTTTTTTTTTTTACTTATTTTAAATTATTGTTTATTGGATAATGTTAGACATCCAACACTTTTGACCATCATTTATATCCAACTGTTGATGTGCCAATTGGTAAGTAGATACACATTAATAATGATTTATCCATATATACACTCACCAATTGACACATCAATAGTTGGATGTAAATGATGAATAAAAGTGTTAGATATCTACCATTATCCTTGTTTATTTATCTTATTACGGCATATAACATTTTCACAATAGTACATATAAGGTAAATTTGTGATCTCAACAATTAAAAGCTCAAGAGTGATTGCTATATATTATATTAACCACCTTATCTAAAATGTATATCCATAATTAACCCATATGGGTAAAGCTCAACTAGTAGATGGACGAGCGGGTTTGGAAAAATGACTCCCAAATTAATGGTTCGAGTTCTACCCATATCAAAAGCTTAAAAAAATAATAAATACATAATTTAGATATGTGGATAGATAGATACTGTCAATAAAATAAAATAAAATAAAATGTATTTCCATAGTTAAAGGTGTGCGTTTAATTGATCGATTTATTTTTTAATAGAACTGATAAGAAACCAATAAAGCTTGGTTTATGAATATATGAACCGATCCAATAAAATTTTCAAATGTCAACCTATCAAAAACCAACTGAATTGGACCGTTTCAATTCGGTTTGGTTTTTTCAGTTTTGGTCATATTGGGCCAAATTGATAGGCTTTAATTATTACACATATTTTCATATTTTAATCATTTTGGACCTTCGACCAAATTAAATTATGAGCTTAAACAAATTGAAAATACTAATTTAAAATAATATTCAACAAAAAAAAAAAACAAAAAAAAAAAATGTTGTGATACGCTTTTATAGTTTTATAGTTTTATGGACTGTTGAATATTAAACTAGATTTTTATTTATTTATATAAGTTGGATATCGGTTCGGTTTTTCTGTTTAGAATAGCAAACCTAAAAAAAACCGATCCAATCGGTTTTCAAAAAAATAAACCGAACTGAACCGGCCAACATAAATAAATCGGAAAAAAAAACCGATTGGATCGATTCAATTCGGTTTACTAGATTTTTGCCCACCCTATCCATAATTGGCCGAAGAAAATGGAAGAGCACCTCATAATTAATGGGCAATTACCAATTTGGTTCTGGACTTTTTTTAAAATTCCAAGTTGTTTGCGACTTTTATAAAAGTGACCAAATTGGTTCTTACATTTTTCCCAAGTGCCAAATTAGTCTCTCTCTTTTTAGAAGTGACCAAATTGGTTCTTCTAACTATTTAACGGTGTTAAATATAATAGTTGACTTTAACCATTTTAGTTAAAGTACGTAAATACTCATTATTTGTCATATTAAAGAAAAGTAGTTTTGTCTTTTGTACATTAAATTCACCATTATAATTACAATAAAATCCAAAAAAAATTATTAATGAAACACCATTTTTACCTTTTTTTAATAAAAGTTTTCTTAAAAATTCTAAAAATATTTTAATAAGACAATGTCAAGTATCCCTTAGTCACCATTCATTTACCATTTTCATATTATTATTATTTTTAGTTAATATTATACCAGCACTGTTGTTAAAATTATTAAAAAATAAAAATTCATAAATAAAATAAACAAAAATATACATGTGTTAAAAAAAAACTATGCTTATGTCATTATTATATTGTTTATGAGTAAAGTACAATTTT